>VWZS01002982.1:107359-146782 GCA_013397075.1 Rhabdornis inornatus | reverse complement strand
TTGTTTTTTTTTTAATATGCTGGCATAGGTGGAGAAATCTTGTAGAACTTCTGAGGAAGAAAATGAATTCCAAGGAAATGCCATTTTGTGGTCAGCTCGTGGGTCACTGCTGTCACGGTGCCCTGTGTGCAATCACACAGGAGGTGAATGTTCTTTCATCTGGAGAAAATGTGAAATCCATCTTTTATGTAGAAGTAATTCAGTAGCAGAGGACAAATATAATTATGTGGAGGCTTATGTAGCAGCAGTCAGTCACATTTGTAACAGCTGCATCCTAAAATCAAGTACATTATAGACTGGGAAGGAAAAGCACTAAATCTTAGCATTGACATTTGCTGCTGAAGGTTGCTCTAATGGGTTTCTGGGGAATGTGTGAGCATCTGAGGGAAAAGGCAAAGAAACACTTAATATCTTGGTGATGTTCTGTGAAGAAATAAAATAACATTTTTTGGGATAACTTTGTGGTCAGGAGCTTGGATTCTGCTGTGTTTGTTTCTAAAGCCTTTATGCTCTAACTACCCAGTACTGAGTTCCACTTGCTGCTTGTAGTGTGTCATGGGGACCAGCAAACTGGGCCAAATATTCAGGCAAAATCAACTTCAGTATTTTTCCTAATGCCAGTGAAATGCTGTCTAAATACTGAACAGTGAAAGACTTGTAATGAAATTATGTCAGGCTCATGAATGTCCTGAATTAGGAAACAGAAGAGAAATAACTTCCACAGCAGTGTCAAGCAACTTAGAATTCCTAGAAGAATTCAGGTCAGTGAGCACATACAGATGAGTCAGAGAGCATGGAGTGGGAGCTGTGTGGTAGTTTTCAGTTTGTTGATGTGTCACAGGTCTGGATGAAGAAGACCTGTTTGATAGGAAGGATGGCAGAAAAATTCCTTACACCTCTCTAGCTTCTTTGGACACTCTTCTCCGAGATGAAAAAAAATTCCATTTCAATTTAGTTGAAGGGCCATGAATTATGTGTGTCAAGGAATCCTCATTGGTGGGGGAAAGGAGGTTTTGCTGTAATATTTCCATGAAGCTTTTAAATCTACTTTGAAGATTCTAAAAGAAGCAAAATATCACAAAGAAATAAAGATTTCTGCCACAGCAGGTTGCCTGTGGCTAGGCTGCTTTAGAGTTCAGCAGCAAGTAAAAATAGATTTAATAATGAATGGTGCAAGTTTTTGTTAATCAGTGTGTTCTGATATCTTTACATATGGAGAGACCTTTATAAAATTTATTGATAAATTTATTAAATATATTTATTTATTGTCAAGAAGTTAGTACACATCTAGGAGATGTTTTCAAGTACGTTGGAGTACCCAATTTTGTTGGAAAAAATCATCATTTGCATAGCAGTTGTTGAGGAAATGTGTCTTTGTGGGTTTTTTTACCTTTATGTTTTCCAGCATGTTGGATGTGGAGGAGGGAGACTTTGTAGATAGTAGTTTGTAGGTTTTGAACAGTGATGGGAGAACTTCAAGCAATACAGGAAATAATACACAAAACAAAAATGGATTCAGATCAAAAGTTCTAGCCCTGTGGAAATATTCACTAGTGAGTTTAAACCTGGTGAATTAAATAGGAAACGCTCTTGGGCATGGCATCCTTTTTTACACAGATTGTGGTAAATGTCTTTGGTATGGAACCTAAAAAAAAAACTAGTGCTTCTGAAAAAAGGAGAAACTTGTTTTTACTTCCTAATGCTTTTAGGGATTCCTGCATTTCTTGTCTGTGTAAGTTCATTTTGTGGTTTATTCACCCCTAGAGATCTCAAAGACGTAGACTCTAGAGCTCTGTAAAAGGTAATTGAGCAAAGAAAATCTGTTGCTTTCAGGGTGCCTTGCAGCTTCACTCAGAAATATTAGAGATTTGGAAAATTAAAGTAGTTGAAAATTCCTGATCTAAATAACAAGCATTCACTTAGGCTGAGATAACCGAGTATGGAATTATATGTATTATCTCCTGTGGAGAAAATAATGAACACAGCATTAAAGCCACCATTCACTGCAGGCTTCTCGAGAGGCAAAGTCACAGAATCTCAGCCTGCTTTGGATCAGAAGTGACTTTCAGGTTTGTCCCACCCCTGCCATGACAGGGACACCTCCCACTGTCCCAGGCTGCTCCAACCCCAGTGTCCAACCTGGCCTTGGGCACTGCCAGGGATCCAGGGGCAGCCACAGTAAATCTGGNTAGAAGAATTCAGGTCAGTGAGCACATACAGATGAGTCAGAGAGCATGGAGTGGGAGCTGTGTGGTAGTTTTCAGTTTGTTGATGTGTCACAGGTCTGGATGAAGAAGACCTGTTTGATAGGAAGGATGGCAGAAAAATTCCTTACACCTCTCTAGCTTCTTTGGACACTCTTCTCCGAGATGAAAAAAAATTCCATTTCAATTTAGTTGAAGGGCCATGAATTATGTGTGTCAAGGAATCCTCATTGGTGGGGGAAAGGAGGTTTTGCTGTAATATTTCCATGAAGCTTTTAAATCTACTTTGAAGATTCTAAAAGAAGCAAAATATCACAAAGAAATAAAGATTTCTGCCACAGCAGGTTGCCTGTGGCTAGGCTGCTTTAGAGTTCAGCAGCAAGTAAAAATAGATTTAATAATGAATGGTGCAAGTTTTTGTTAATCAGTGTGTTCTGATATCTTTACATATGGAGAGACCTTTATAAAATTTATTGATAAATTTATTAAATATATTTATTTATTGTCAAGAAGTTAGTACACATCTAGGAGATGTTTTCAAGTACGTTGGAGTACCCAATTTTGTTGGAAAAAATCATCATTTGCATAGCAGTTGTTGAGGAAATGTGTCTTTGTGGGTTTTTTTACCTTTATGTTTTCCAGCATGTTGGATGTGGAGGAGGGAGACTTTGTAGATAGTAGTTTGTAGGTTTTGAACAGTGATGGGAGAACTTCAAGCAATACAGGAAATAATACACAAAACAAAAATGGATTCAGATCAAAAGTTCTAGCCCTGTGGAAATATTCACTAGTGAGTTTAAACCTGGTGAATTAAATAGGAAACGCTCTTGGGCATGGCATCCTTTTTTACACAGATTGTGGTAAATGTCTTTGGTATGGAACCTAAAAAAAAAACTAGTGCTTCTGAAAAAAGGAGAAACTTGTTTTTACTTCCTAATGCTTTTAGGGATTCCTGCATTTCTTGTCTGTGTAAGTTCATTTTGTGGTTTATTCACCCCTAGAGATCTCAAAGACGTAGACTCTAGAGCTCTGTAAAAGGTAATTGAGCAAAGAAAATCTGTTGCTTTCAGGGTGCCTTGCAGCTTCACTCAGAAATATTAGAGATTTGGAAAATTAAAGTAGTTGAAAATTCCTGATCTAAATAACAAGCATTCACTTAGGCTGAGATAACCGAGTATGGAATTATATGTATTATCTCCTGTGGAGAAAATAATGAACACAGCATTAAAGCCACCATTCACTGCAGGCTTCTCGAGAGGCAAAGTCACAGAATCTCAGCCTGCTTTGGATCAGAAGTGACTTTCAGGTTTGTCCCACCCCTGCCATGACAGGGACACCTCCCACTGTCCCAGGCTGCTCCAACCCCAGTGTCCAACCTGGCCTTGGGCACTGCCAGGGATCCAGGGGCAGCCACAGTAAATCTGGGAATTCCATCCCAGGCCCTGCCCACTGTCCCAGGGAACGATTCCTTCATAAAACCAAATCTCTCCTACCTTAGTTTAAAGCTTGTCCTAACTGCATGTGTTGAGAGTTGCTCTCCCTCTTTTTTATGGACCCCCTCAAGCAGTGGAAACATGGCACAGATGATCCAGTTTCTCCAGGAACACATAATAACTGAAGTCTGGGGATATTCTGTGCTCCCCTAGAGCAGAGCAGTAACCTTTCCATACTCACCATCGTGTGGTCCTACCCTGAAAAAGTAATTTTATGGGCAGGAACCTCATTCTCGTGAGCGTTCCCTGTGAGATTCCTAAAGCTCCCCAGAAGCTTCTGTGTGTTTGCTCTTTTTCTTTCTCTAAGCCCGGGGCTGACTTGGCCCTGCCTGGCCACGCTCCTCTGTTTTTGGCTTGCCAGCTGTTCCCATTACTGGGGCTTTGTGCTGCTTAAGTGCAAGTGTGTGTGCTTTGAAGCTGGGGTCGCAGTGTCACCTGCAGGAGGAGTTTTGTCCCTGTGATGCTGTCGGAATGATTTTGGAAAGGTGGCTGCCAGCAGTGCAGGGAGGGCTGCTGGCACTGCATTTAGCATTTCACACAAGGGTTGTGCTGAGACCTTTGCTGCTAAACCAGCCCTGGCTCAATAGTTACCCACAGCCTCCTTCTGCCGTTTGGTCTCTAAATACCTTACCAAGATTGTGGGTTTTTTTCACGTTTTTATCGAGTTCTGATCCCAAGCTGAAGGCAGATGAGTGGGTGGAAGCAAAACAAGTTCTGTGCTGTGACATGTGGAATTGTTGGTTGGGCATATCCTGCAGTTGATCTTGGCTGTTACTCATGTGCTCCAAACTCTCAATTACCACGTTTAATAGCAGGGTGAAGTAACTCAGATAAAGAAAACGCCTGGGTAATGTAAGACACACATAATTTATGCTGTGAAAACAACTTGAGCTTGTCTGATCTGAAAGAGTTGTAAATATATTGTGAAATAAGAGTAAATCCACTGTGCAGTGGAGCAGAGTGAGTTTATTTCAGACACTCCTGTGAGCAGAGTGTGTCCTGTGCTGGGTGCTCTAAAGCCAGCAGCAGTGTGGGAGCACCAGAACCAGAAAAATCCACAATCCTGGAGCTCTGATGGGACAGGGAGACCCAGGAGCATCCTCTTGGCTTTGGAGAGGAGATGGAAAGGCTTGGTTCTCACCCAGCTGGGTTTAACAGACCAGAGCAGTGGCAAACTGGGAAGCTGCAGTTGGTCCTGGGTGCAGAAAGGTGCTTTTGGAACAGCAAATGGGATTTGTTATTCCATGCAGGGAGTGGGAGCCAAGCAGAAATCATTCCTAATTAATTTTCGCCAGCATCAGCAGTTGTGACTGGAGATAATAAAAAAGAAGTATTGTTTTGTTGCTTACAATATTGTGCAATTTGGAAAGTGTTGCTGGTTTTGCCTCCAGTGTTTTCCTTTGCTGGTCAACTTCCTTGGTTTCTGAAATAGCCCACAAAGCAGAATAATTATGACTATGGGTACAGTTCTGAGTCAGCTGTACTTCCAAGCTGTCATTAAACTTCTTCAGGGCCCTCAGTGGAATCTGCTTTTTTTACAATTCTGTGGAAAATACTTCTAATTTGACCCATTATTTAGGAAAAAGATTGGTAGCAGGCCCAAGCACCTGCATGCAACATAAATATATAAGATTAGTCTCTGATTATTTCATATTTCTGAAAGTTTTGGTGCTGTTCTGGTTTTTAGTGTAGCAGCAATGCAGCTGTGTGTGCCTAGCTGGAAAAGGTTGAGCATTCAAGTACTTTTCCAGAGGGTTTAAAATTGAATGCACAGGAAAACTTTTGTAAAAAGTCGAGAAAACGATTTTAAATCTTGCCCTGCAAGCGGTTCTGCTTAGTCTAAGACAGAACAGGACAAAGAATGTCCTAGATTCTGAGCAAAGGGCAGTCAGCAGGATGATTAACCCAGACAATCATGACTTAATTTGTCAGAAACATTTAGTGAGGGTGTTGCACTTCAGAGACCTGACTGCTACGTGTGTGTCTCAGACTGAAATGATTTTCAGATCTAATATGATTGCACACCTAATACCATGATTTTATTAGTGGTGATTCTACAGCAGCACAAACTTTGGGTTGATCTCATCCAGCTCTATTAAGGAGTATCAAAAAGTCTGGTAATTTTGGTCATGGTTATTTCATATTAAACAAAATCAAATAGTTTCAATCTCCCCTATTTGTATTTTCCTACATAATTGTACTTGCAGGCTGATTAAATTTGCAGTAGTAATAAAAAGTAATATGGATTTTGATACAGTGTTCTGATTATGAGTTGTGTTAAAAATCTATTCCATTCTTGAAGTATTAATTGTTAGTCCTATCATTGCTAAATTGTTAACTGCATAAATTAACCACTTGGTGAAAATGGGTTAGATAATAGGAGGGCTGGATTTTGTTCTGAGCTTTGTCAGTCACTTTAGGAAACGGGGAAGTGAGTATGAAATTTTACTTTTGCAAGGAGAAAGTTAAAATAAGTTATTACTGTTCAGTTCTTTTATGTATTTGAGGAGATTTTAATTTCTCACTTGACTTTTAAGAATTTATTTGCATAACTGTTGAATTCTCCAATGTGAGAAACCTGACAGTGTCTCAGTGTTCTGCCCATGCCAAATTTAAGATATAACATCTGAAATTCCTCTCCCCAGCAATTTCAAACGGTTGTCCAGTGAAACTGAACACATGACAATTAATGGGACAACAATGAAAAATCTTGAAATTTTACAGAATCAGGTAAGGACAAATGTGATACTTTTTTAATAAATGCTGAGATTTTCACAGCTGTTTGACCTACTTTTCCCAATGAGGTTTATCAAATTTGCAAATCTGACCCGTAAGTCTTAAATTATTTTAAATGAGATCAGACTGGAGGGAGATAACGTTTCCAGAAGCAAAAGTGAAATTAATCTGTATGAGTTTTTAGTCTGAGTTAGGAACCTTGCTGCACTTTGCCTAACAAAGAAGTTTCCTGAAGTTTAATTTCTTCAGCACCTGCAGTTGAGTGATGTCTGCAGTAGGGTTTGTTTTTGTGCTTCTGCTCAGAGCTTTATGCACAGACGTATTTCAACTGTTTAATTTGTCCTTGTCATTTCCTAAAAAACATTTTCTAGCTGAAGGGAAAACATACTTAGGTATCCTACGACTCCTGGAGGTTCTTCATGTAAGGCATTGTAGATGAACAAAATTGATAATGAATATACAGTTGCCACATCTTAAAGCCCAAACACAATGTTTTGAATAATGTGGAAATCCTCCCACTGCAAAACTGACTGCTCAGTTGAAAACAATTAAGTTATTTTCATTATTTCAGACTGACATGAAAACGAAAGGAAGCCTGCTCTGGGTCTTGGATCATACCAAGACTTCGTTTGGACGTCGGAGACTGAAGAAATGGGTAACCCAGCCCCTGCTGAAAATCAGGTGAGCTGGGTCCTTGTCCTGGGCTAAAACTCTGTTTTCTGGCTGTGATGTTGAGTATGCCCAGTGTATTTCTTGGTCCAGAAGACCTGGGGTCCACAGCAGAGTTTGCACACCAGATGACACGAGGGTAGTGGTGGGTGTTGTATTTAGGTTTGGAGGAGTTAAACCACTCTTTTGGACACAGGTAAATAGTGGTGGGTTTGGACCAACTCAGAAAGTGCTTTGCAGAAACCGAATCCTTTTTCAAACAGTCAATGAGGATGACCCGGGATTGGAGGTTGTTTTGTTCCTAAACTTGCTAATTAGTGTTGGATGTCTTCCTTGCTTCACAAGTATTTACATCCCTAATGTGTTTAATTTCTTCTGAAGTAGCTGTGGATGCTTTTGTTATCCCTGTGTACAGTGTATTGATCAGGAGAGAGTTCCTTTTTTGTTAATCCTGAAATGTGATGATTATTTGGCCTCTCCTGTATTTTGACCTGTGCTTGATTTATCGGTGCTTTAGAAATGCTGTGTTTTGTAGCAGTATTATTCTGATTTTCCCTTGTCTCAATTTTGAAACGGACTCCATCTTTTCTGATTCCTCTTTGCAAACTCGATTTGAGTGTTGTGCTTGAATGTGTAGTGAACAGTAGTGTTGAGTCCGTGAGCTGCATTTGCCTACATTTTGAGATTTTGAATGCATTCATTTGAATATGTGTTTCCTGAGCATTTTCAGTGTAGAGTTCATTGAAGTTGTCACTTTGTTCCCTTCAGTTGTGGCATAAAGGAGATCTTTTGACTTGGTAGTCCACAGTATTTTTTCCCCTCTGTTTTACATTTGAAAATACATTAAGCAGTTTTAATGTTTATTATTTTTGACAGGTTTAAATAGTGAGATATACCGATGTTTTAGCATCTTGCTGTTGCTGGTAGTTTACAGCTTTTCTTCAGAACCCTTTTTTTTTCCTTGATCAATCTAGTATGTTAAAGCGCTGTACTTCTGCAGCATCACTGCTTAATTTTCTTATTAGCGTTTTCCTAATAAGTTAATTTCAGTGGCCTTTTTTTTTTTTTTTTTTAATTCTTGTGATAATAGTTTTCGTGTATCTCCCCACTTTCAAAGGCTTTTTGATGTAACCATCCTAAACAGCATGGGAGTTAATCAGGGCGTTGTGTCATGAGGAGCTTTTGGGTGGAATCCCGGGGCCACTTGGCGGGGGTAGGTGTAAATAAATGAGTTTATTTCCCTCCCTGCCCTCGGGACCTGCGGGTTTGTGTGTGCAGCTGTCAGCGGAGGGAGCCAGAGCACCGAGGATGGCCCCGGGCAGGACCTGGCTCTTCCCAGGGATGCTGTGCTGCTCCCCAGTGAGTGACCACCCCGAGTGACCACCCCGAGTGACCGAGTGACCACGCCTGTGGGCAGCAGCTCGGACACTGAGCTCCTTCCCTGCAGAGCAAGCAGAAACTGCTTGCCCAGCGCTTCATCCCTCTCTGTTAACCAGTACATTCAGTTTAAATTCTCCCTTGTCTCAGTGCAGAACCAGCTTTACAGGTTGGTAGTTTTGTTTCCTTTGTTTCCCTCTACTCCTTCCTGCTTCTGGAGAGAGATGCTTGGCGTTTTCAGGCACTGTGGCTGGGGGCGATGGTGCTCCTCAGTACTACCTGGAGCTAAAAAAGCTATTTTTCTCTGTGTACTTCTTCCTTTCTTACTCTCAAGTTGTAATTTTACATAGTTAGTGCATCAGGCATTTGGCAATATTGTTCTCAGTAATGCACACAAATGCACTCAGAGAACCTTCTGTAATTGTAATACACCTGTGCCTCCTGGAGTGACATTCTCAGAGGAAGTAAGGCTTCTGCACTGCATCTTTTCCAGTCAGTGAGTAGGTGTATCAAGAAGTGAGAGGGTGTAATTACTGCTTTATGCCTTAGAGTTGAAAATCACTTGGGATGATGACTAAATTTCCTGTGAAGAAACCATGCATTAGGTTGAATAAAGATGGAATGTGTACAGACTCACTTGGGCAAACTTGAAGATACTCTTTGAAATCATCAGTGGTGCAGTACACATAGAGACAAGATGTGTAGATTTGGGAAAAAAAGAAATGGCAAGAAAAAAAGTTTAACCAAGAGGGGTGTAATGTCCTCACTTACTCACCTGGGTATACAAAGATAATGAGGTAAGAGTGTATCAGTCACCAACAACTGAGCTTTTTAGGAGGAATGGGGAAGGTTGTTTTCCTGCAGAAGTTAGGTGTTTGTGGGTTGTAGAAGTGTTGTCTTGCCTCTGAAATCCAAGTTCCATTGAGTGCCTTTCTCACCTGGTGTCTGTAAGTGCAGTGGAAGAAAAGGAGATGGAAAATGAGAAAAGGCCTGGAGCATTTCTGGGTGAGTTTCTGGAAAGTTCTGGGTGAGTTTCTGGAGAGTTCTGGGTGAGCTGCTGTCCCCACCTGGGCAGGAGGGCTCCAGCAGGAGAGGCAGCAGGGCAGCCAAAGGGCTCAGGACAGCTCTCAGGGTTCAGTGTTGCAGCATAGTGTGACCTTTGTCACAAAAATAATTTCTTTCCTAATGGGGAATAGGTCTCAGAACCCGTGAGGCTGATGTCAAAGTCACAGCTTTGTTGATAGCTTCATGAGGAGGAGAAGGATAAGGTTGCCACAGGCCTGGCTGAGCAAACCTGGCTCTGGTTTTAATCTCCTGTTTTGTTGTGTATTTTGGATGTTGTCCTGTATAGACACTGCCCTACACGTGACCAATCTGAAACTTCACCTCTGCAGAGTGTGTCCTGTCTTTATTATCCATATTATCAGTATTATATATATCCATATCCATATAATCAGTATTGTCCATGGTGACCCACTGCCTCCCTCCTCCCCTTCCCCAGGTGTCAGGAGTGCTGATCACCCATCTGCAGCACAAGCAGACAGATAAACACTGCATCCTTTCCCTGGCTGGGTATTAATTTGTGTCTGTGCCTTGCCCAGCTGTTGATTCTCTCACAATTTTTATGAAATCTGTTTTCTGGATCTATCAAACACACAACCTTGTCAAGGCTGGCTGGAGTTGAGCAAGGAGTTCAAAACTGGCAAAGGCAGATGAGTAGAGCAGCACAATTAGATATAGGTTTATTATTTCCACATTAGATCAGTCTGTTAAGCTAATAAAGCTGTGACTAGGTGTTTAAAGCAGAACTTCAGGATGATGCACCATACAGAGCACTTGCTAGCCAGGGTGGGGGAATATCTGCAGATTCCATTCCTGCAGAAAGCACTGCATGAGGGAGGTGATGCCCCCACCCTCCCTCTCTGCTCCTGCACAGGTGGGATGTCTTTTAACAGGATGTGTGATTCCTGGTGCCATAGCCAGGGGGGAGGCACAGGCCTTGCTGTGGGACTGGGAGAGAACCTGGCCTCTGTTGCAAAAGTGCTTCCTTTGAGTTAAAATAATTTCTAATGCAACATTTTAGAAGCTTAGGGATGTGTGTGAGGTGAACTGGAAGGGTGTGTGATGTGAACATACTAGTTTGCACAGTCATCTCCCTCTTTGGGGTACTCTCTACAGGTTTCTGAGGGTTTTTGTGTTTGAAGTAGTTTAAACAGACTGAGTGACCCACACATGCCTAGATTGTATTTATTTGATATTCTTTTGTCTCTCTTAGATTTTCAGTGTTATGTATGATGTGCCTGCATTTATTTGTAGCCAAGATCACCTGATCTTTTTTTAGTTAAAGCTCATGTTTAAATCTCAAGGAAGGAGAAAAGCTGTATCTGTTTAGACAGTTGCCAAAAACATGTCAACCTTTGCTTTGTGCCCCAGAGCAAACAAAATTTTAACTACCTCTCAAAAACTGGATTTCTGTTTTTTTCCCTTGGGATTCCAGTATACTTTGTCCCCTTGTCTTCCAGTTCTGGGCAAGATGATGCTTTTATAATATTAAAGCCTTGAAGGATGGTATTGATAATTACTATTAGTCTGAATATGCTTTGTCCACAGGAGCTTAAAATGACTGTCAGTGTAGTAAATTCAGAACTGCACAGTTCAGGACTATAGACAGTTCCTTATCTCCTCCTGAAGAAAAGGAGGATTTACACTTCTATGCACAAACTATAATTCTAAAGGAAAGCCTTTCAAGTTTGACTTTGTCCTTGTTCTCATAATTAAAATATCAGGGCAGTAAAACAAACTGTCTAAATATCCTTGAAGAAACCCATCTTATTTCAGACTTAAACTGGTTCCCATTTGATACCATCTTCATCCAGAGCAGGATTAGAATTTTTTTTCCCCCAGCAGTAATTTGTGAATAAAATCCACTGATCCTACATCAGGGCTAAATTTTCCTCCTAAGAATGGCAATTTTATAGAATCAGTGCCAGTATAAAATGCACAAATGCAGGTTACAGCATATGCCTGAGATCTCAGAATTGTAGGAAAGAAAAAAATTGCAGCATCATCAGATGTATTGATTCATTTTTGCTAGCTGTGTTTTGGTCCCTTTGAATGCTGTGTCTAATTCCTTATAAATGGAGCAATCAGGCATTCATTCATGTTGGCTAAAGTAGCTAATTGTTCCCTTTTTAGGCACAAATAGCTGAAATGCATTGTGTATGAGCATAAACAAAAGTGTTTGATTACCATTTGCATATTTTGGACGTTCTTTTAACAGATGTGAAGCTAAAGTTTAGGGTACTTGTGTGCTGCTGCTCAGTATTTGAGATCCATTCAGAGAGACTGTCCTCTTCTGTTGGACCTCTCTGGAGAGGCATGAGACATTAGGAGTTGTGGGAGTAAATGACTTTAAAAACAAGTGAACAGATCCAGAAGGATGCTTAATTTTTTTAGGTTTCTCTTAGATTTCACTGCACTAATTATGGTATAATTACCCTCGTCTGTACTTTTTCTTTGGTGCTAATGGATAAAATTCCAGCAGTCACGCCAAAATTTAACAGATCAGGGTTGATCCCATGACTGAGCCAGTTTCTTGCTTAGCCAGCACTTGGGTAAAAAGGAGGAGGTGAGGGTGGCATCCCTGCCTTAAGGATGCCAAGCACCCAGGGTGGGCAGGAAAGGAAGGACAGAGGTTCCACAGAAGGGCACAAATCTTTGTTAGAGATTTGCTTGGAGTCCTGATGGGATGAGCACACACAGCAGTGGGTTTGACAGAGGGACAGAAAGGGGAGAGAGAGGGAGGTGGAGAGAGAGGGGTCACTGTGATGTGCAGTGGTGGGGTGTCTGAGCCCCGGGGTGTGCACACCCTCCCTGCAGCCACCTTCTCACGGTGACATCTCCTGCCTTGGAGACAAGCTCCTGGCTTGTCACAGAGCAGCTGTGAGAGGCAGTCTGCTCAGGGGAGGCTTGGGGGCTCCAGGGGTGTGGGGTGCTCCTGACCCTGCTGCTTCCTGACCTCATTGCTGTGCTCTGCTCAGCTCCACCACTTCTTGTCCTGGAAGAGTGCATCCCTGCATCCCTGCCCCTGCAAGGGCCCTGCTCCAGCCCCAGCAGTCTTTGCCTGGCTCTGCAGTGTTGGGGNTATATCTATATTTATATCTATATTATATAAAACTCAGTTACAGTGAGTTTTGTCCCAATAATGCCTGGAGCTAGTGCAGAATCAGGCCTTGGTGGTGCTCAGAGAATCACCAAATCACCCAGCACCATTTGCACCACCTGACATTTCCTTCTGGCATCACTGGGAAATCACTGGGAAATACAANCACACACCTGAGTGTGTCTGTTTGCAGTGGGGAAAAATGTGGACAGAGACACCTAGGGAGCTGCAAAATTACAGCTCGAGAATCTTTTCTCTCAAGCCTGAATCCTTCTTGCTTCACAGGCTGAGAAGCTGATGTTAGCTGCAGACAGAAAGGAAATTTCCCAAGGTGATAAATGGTCAAAACCAACTTAGAATCTGGTGAAAAACAGAGTGCTAGTCATAATAAAGATTAACACCTGTTGTTTTCCCGTGGGATCCATCCTGAGGCCTGGTCTCCTGGGTGTTTATCCCAATTAGCCAATGAGCTACTGTCCTGTTCTAGTCTCTCCTAACATGCTTTAAATACAAGCTCTCCACTCAATAAAATTGGCCTTTTTTCCCTAAAAAGCTCCATGTGTGTTGCTGCTATTTTTCCCTCTCTCTAGGTCCGAAACCACAGGGGACCTCGTCCCCCTGACCCCCAGGCCCCTGCAGTGAGCCAGGGCTGTGTCTGCTTGTTCTTTAAAAGGACACCCTGAGTTTTTGGACTGCACAGTGCTGGCTCCACCAGGGCTGTGGGCTTTGGTGGCATTAATTGCCTGCCATGAGAGGGAGTGATCTAAGGCAGGGGACTCTCTGTGCCATTTGACATGGTCTTTAACTTAACCAACTCATCCAAAAACTTCATTCGTGAACAGTGGTCTGAGAGGAGGTCAGGAAAAGCCCCATAATATATAAGTGAGTAATTTAAATAATACATTTTCATTCTTTTCAGTGCTGCAGGAGGCTGCTAGGCTTTGATTTAGATACCATAGCCCATGGAAAGCAATGTTTGTTGTTTCATACCCTTAATTATGTTCTTTAAAGGGTTGATTTCCTGTGACTGACAGGTCTGCACATCACTGTTCTCTTGGAATGGATTTAATAAAATTAATTTCAATTGTATACACTATTCTTGAGTTATGTCCTTAGTGTGATGAATGAATTCATACTGTGTGCATTTAGCATAAGGTAAGAGATTTCTGATAAATTTGTATTTATTTACCTTGTATTTAAATAATACCTTACATGAATGAAAATGTCCTTAGTTCTTATATAGCAGTTACATTATCTATTTCACTCTGCTTTGAATGTAGAGATATAATATCACATCTGAAAATGTTAGGTTTGGTTTTTTTTTGCTGCAGGAGAGACCAGCATATCTATGTTACCACACCAGCAGCCAGCAATCCTGTTCAGGCTGCTCAGATGTTAATTCTGTGCAGTGCTTTCGTGTCTGCAGCCTTCTGCTTTGTCAAAATAATTTTTAGCTCAGGATTGAAACATGTTCCTCGTGTTTTCTAATTTTCACCATTGTTCATTATTTGGCAGTAGAATAATGCAGGGGAGTATCTCATTATTTCACTTCAAGTAGTTCTTTTAAATGACTGCGATAACAATTCTGCAGTTAGATTTTGTTATGTTTAAATACACTGAAAAGTGATTTTACTGTTGTGTTAATGATGCTATTCTTATATGGGGGGTATGGCAGAAGTAAGAGTATTGCTTTTAGTCAACTGAATTATGTTACATTATTCCACAGAAGATTGCTTGGAAAATTGGATAAAGCTCAGATTGCTGACATGGTTTATACAGATGAGAAAGAGCAGGCTAATGTTGCACCTAAATGCAGCATGAAGTAGTAGCCAGTTCAGCTGGCTGTTGAGTTTCTTTGCATAATGTTAGATCCAGGTTTTCTGGTGGTGGAATTCTTTGCCAGACCGTGCAGAGATGCATCCCAAAACTGTGCATTACATATGCTGGATAAAGGAATTTGTTCTGTGCAGTACAAAACAAATTCCTTTAGCAACTGGTCAGTGTAATATATATATTTATATATTGGCACTCAATGAAGTGTTTGTTAATTTAAGTCTAGATATTTAAAGTTTAAAAGCATGCTTTGAAATTCATCAACTGTTTTTATGATACCTTGTCTCAGTCCTTCCTTCCTCATGGGTACATGGTGTTTTATGCAATTCTTTGCTGTGCTTTCTGAATTTTGAGATAGGAATCCCTCTTAATTTTCTTTACAGGTGGAAAAAAATGGGACATATGGTACAGAATGCCATTTTCCTGACCCTTTCTTATTTGTGGGATTAAAGCAGGAGAACTGTATGGATGCTTAGTTTTAGATTACTAGAGCTCCAGTAACACAGCCATATGTGAGGATGATTAAAGTGCAGATTAAGCTTTGGAGGGAGGAGGTTTTCAAATATCTGCATCTATTTTACATATTACTGCCAGCTTCCAGTTGGCCACATAGTAATACTGCTGTTTAAGTTAAGTAACAGAGTTCTGCTGCTTAGAGTGCTTTTTTATAATGAAAAATAAAGGTTTTCATCTTCTGTAAGGTACATATGTTTGTAATTTAACAGTTCAGTACTCCCTCATGTGGAGGAGAAGTGCTCCAGGGTTTCCAGTACAGCAAACATCAATAATTCTCCACGAGAATGGAATTGTGGGTGGTGGCACTGACCCTTCAGGACATCACTGTAGGTGTTTGCTGGTGTTGGAGCTGTGTGCTCAGGGTGTTCTGTGCCTCTGTCACTGATGTCAGCCCTGCTCAGCTCCTCCCTGTGACCCCACTGTCCTTGGGTGCTGCTTCTGGGTTGCCTGGCCGCCCACAGGAGTAAATTTTAAAAGCTTGTGTGTTGGCGTTGCTGGAGCAGTGGACCAGGTGTTCTGTGACCTGCTGAGCAGTGCCAGCCAGGTCTGACCGTTCTGTTTTCCCCAGTTTTGGACAGTGGGGTGTTGTGAGTGCTGTGGTGCTGTCAGAGCTGTTCAGGATGGCAGTGAGACCCCAGCCCAGCAGCAGAGGCTGTCCCTGTTCCTGTGGCAGCAGTGGGAGCTGCACCTGCCCCAGGTGGGCAGGGCCATCCTGGTGCTGCCCTGCAAGGCTGCCCTGGGGGTCAGGCTGTGCTGTCTCTGCCAGGTGACAAGCTGTTTTTGCTGTTGGGCATGAAGAAGTATGGCACTGAAACCATCCTGGCACATGGGAGCTGTTGGATTTGTGTTTGTCTGAGAGCACACCCAGGCGTGATTTCCCCTTTCACATGAAGTGCAATAAAATTTCAAGGACTCTCAGATTCAGCTGTCTTCAGGGCCAGAGGCCTCTGGCTGCTGGACTGTTGTAATGTCTGCAACCCGTGGAGGTGCCTAATATCTGTGATTTCCTCATGGACACTATTTGTGAGCAGCCACACTGGCAACTGGCCTGAAACCTCTGCAGTAAAAGGGCAAGGCAGGCAATCTTCCAAAAATCTTAAATTCGGATTGCATCCTTAATTGTCATCCCTCTGTGCTGGCTGAGCTCTGAGCATCTTGCTGGTCCCTAAGAACATGGGCTGAGCTGCATTTGCACACAATTGTCTGGGATGTGGAGTGTCTGCATCAAAGGACTGATTTCTCCTTAAACTGCCTGGGTGCATGGGATTTGGATACACCCGTTTACCCCCACTCTCAGTACTCCCCCAGAAAGCAGCAGGAAGGCAATTTGATGGCACAGAAAGCAGAAATGCAGTTACCTGTGCAGTCCACAGCCAATCCATGGATATGTTGGAAGGATACAGAGGAGACTGGGGTGAAACTTGGTGGTAGTTGCCCATTTTTGCAGCCCTTTGCTTTTAGGAATGTGATTGTAAGGAACCTGCCAAAAGCTATGGAATCACCTCTTCTCGTTAAAAAAAGTGTTTCCTCACTCCAAGAGGATGTTTCCTTGACTTCAGTCCTGAAATAGAGAGATAAATGTTACAGGTTTTAGCCAAAGAAGGGTAGAAAAGCCAACACAGGTAATTACCAACCAGTGGTCAGGATCAGACACAGGGGGGCAAATGGTGAGGGGTATCTACAACCTGCTGGCATGAAGTGTGGTACATGGAGTGCAGGTGTGAGCTCCAGACCCTCTGCCCATCCTCCTCTACTTGTCTGGACATTTGGGGTGGAATACTCAGAATTCAGAGCTACTCCTGTTCCTACCACCAGCAGCACATGCAGAATTGGGCACTGCACTGTCTTGGGTTGTTGTGAGCACAGCCAGGGGAGAATGAGCTCATGTCCAGGATCTGGCTTGCATTTGGAATGAAGTCCCAAGTTTCTCTGCATTCCTCAGTTCTTTTGCTTACTCAGGAGGACATGACACTGCTCAAAGACTGAGATAAATCAACCCTACACAAACCAAAGGAAGAAGCTCACTGCCTCCCCCTTCCCCTCAGAGAAACACAAGTTCTAATATTGATCTTCTTCTTTTACAGTGAAATAAATGCCCGGCTTGATGCTGTGTCTGAAATCCTCCTGTCAGAATCCGGCGTGTTTGGTCAGATACAAAATCTTCTTTGCAAGCTGCCAGATTTAGAGAGAGGCCTCTGCAGTGTTTTCCACAAGAAGGTATACCTATACCCACCATTACACTAATTTGTTGTTTTCTAAACAGCATCATTCTGTCTCAGTGTACTTCCTTTGGTTTTGCATGTTTGTTTAAAAATGTTTTCTACTTAGCAGGACTGAGGCTGACGTATTAAAGGGATGTGGGTTTATAAAAATCAGATGTGGTAAAATCTTACTTTGTGATCAGTGATGTGCTGATAGAAGAAATCTCTGGGTAGGGTTCTAAAGCACATGCTTTGGATTGCTAATGGTAAGAGGAAAACATCTGCAGCACTCATGATTTAGTGCCTGGATTCAGGGAGGTGGGATGGTGCAATAGGCACTTTTGCCACGAATTGTTATTTGCCTTTCAACCAAAGCTTTGCATTCTGTATGCTTATCTAAAATCACACGTGCAAGTGGAACCACTTGGCTGCAGTTAGCTGTTTGCCAGGTGAATGTTGGTTTGTTTATAAATTCTCTAGTTTGGAGCTCACGTCCACATTTTAATAAGAATCACTTTTGAATGATGGGACACTGACACTTAGTCGAAGCAGATTAATGTGCCAATGGAACCTGTGGAGAACTTAATGTTCTTTTATTTCACTGTTCTTCTTAGAGGATTTGACAGTTTGTTTTAGATAAAGGAATAGATGGGTAGAATGAGAGCAAAGTTGAAATTCTTTTTGGATACACTGTAGAGTTTTCCTGTCTCTGAAAATCTGAAACCCAGTTATTGTACAACTTTTAGAGCCCTGGAGTGCTGCAGTGTTTGGCTGTTGGAAAGGCTTGTGTGTTTCTGTGAATGGGTGCAGAGGTCCAGCCATAAGGAAGGTTGTGAGAAGAGGGAGGGTGCACCACTTTGCCCATCCTCTGAAGTGTACCATCTTCACATGATACAGTTGTTGGGTTTCTTTGTCCAAACAACTGCCCAGGAATGAGATAATTCACCTTTTAATTGTTTAACTCATTTCAGGTTTCATACATAGTACTGTTTTTAGGAATATATCTGCCCTTCACAATATCCTGGGACTGCTCTGCTGCTGCCCTGTGGGGTTTTTTTTGCTTTGGGTTGTTTGGTTTTGCTCTATTTTCAGTATGTACTTATTTCTTCAGATGTCCCTCCCTGCTGTAGGGCTGCTTGCCTTTCTCAGCTTCAAGCTCAGTTTCAGGTGGAGCCATGCAGAGACCCTGGATTTTCATGTGGTTTTTGAGATGAGGTGACAATGCAGCAGCCACTGTAGCAGGAAGATGTGTTTAGTGAGTCAGATGCTGGAAAGAAGCTGCAGGAGAGGAGAAATGCTCCAGCAGAATCCCCAAAAAGGGTAAATGAGGGGGGAAAGCTCTAGGCACACACTTTCCATTTAATGGGTTTGTTTTCCCTGGTAAAAGCCTGTGTTGTGCAGAGCACTCTGGAGAGGACCTGAAGACATTTAGGACTTTGAGGAGATGGCAGTGTCCCTGAGGGAATAAAGAGTCAAAAGCAAACTCTGGAAAACTGATTCTGAGGCATAGATGGGGAAGATGGAGCCTGGAGAAAGGTCCCAGCAAATATCTGAATGCTGAGATATGTATTCCAGAACATGGAGTAACTGGGTTTCATGGATTTTTTTTTTGTGTTCCTCTCCTCACCCCCCCAGTGCATGCTGCCATTTCAGTTCCCTTCCAGTTCTGTTAGTTCCAGATGTCCATCTCCCAGATGCTCAAAGTGAGATCCAGTGCCATTTCATTCCATTAAAGGATCCAAGACTCTGAGGGGAACACACCAATGGCTTCACTGAAGGAATGTGCTTGTTGTTATTTCAGTGTCAGCTGCAGGAAAAATAGGTGAATGTGACAAGCATTTCATTTTCCAGGCCCTTTATACTTCAGTGAAGTTATTATTTGAGGAGCTGTGCTGTACAAGGAGACTCTGAAGCATGCAGAGATGGCTGGGGTGTCTCAGCCATTCCAAACATTCTTTGGAATGTTTTTTGCATTCACGTCAGCCACTGCTGAAATTCTATTGTGCAAAGCCCTGTGCACCAGTAACCTCTGGAGAAGACAGAGGAAAATGAAGACAGAGCAATGGTCTGTTAGGCAAAGCATCCTGATGGGAGCCCTTGTGGTCAAGGACATCTCTGTCCATTGTCCTGCTCTGAATTACTCCATTTATTTTTTGAAAGCCTGCTAATAAGTCGTACCTGATAGCATAATTCAAGCTTGCAGTTCTTAACCTGTCCCTTCACAAGTTCCCATTGTCTCAAACCACCAGGGCCTGTTTCTGATTTACCCCAGGTGTAGCCAACCTGGAATTAGAGCAGTATTTTTACAGTGGGAATTAGGTGTTACCTCGTGGGTCACAGCTCAGCTGTGGTTTTGCCCCAGCCTGGAAAAGGACTGTGGGAGTGGTTCAGGAGACAAGAGCAATATTGCAGTTGCCATGGAGAGGGGAATTACTTCAGGAGGACTGGTTGCTGTTCTCAGTTTGTGCAGGTCCAGCACTTGACACCTCGCCAGGCAGAAATGCTCTCCACTGCAGAGGGGCCTCTCCTCTCTGTGGGGAAAGAAGGTGCCTGGAGATGAAATGTTTGAAAACTTCTGGGTGGCACTCAGAAGCTGACTGTGAAGGAATCTGAGAGACAGGGTNAATTTTTTTTTTCCTTTTTTTTTAGTTCAGCCTTGCCTCGGAGTGTGGCAAAAGAGGGTCAGTGACAGATATTTGAGCAGGTTTTAAAACCAGTATGGAGTAAACATGCCATTTGTACTTTTAGAAATGTGTCCTGCAGGGCCAACCTGGTGTTTCTTGCTGTTTTCATGCCTGCGTTTCCAGTGTGTTTCAGAAGATAAATATTTATACAGGCTCAACCCGTAAGTGTTTATCTTATTTGTACCCTTTGCCCAATAAACATTATTTTTTCACTAAAGCACAGTCACAAAAGGAATTATCATAACAATTGGCTGTTAAATGTACAAAACAGATTAAAGGGGAGCTGTTTAGCTAAGGAGGGAGAGCAATAACCAGATCTTACCACCACGTGTAGTAAAACATAATTTCAGTTAGTTCTGGCTTGAATTTCCCTATGTGATAATTCTTCTACTTCAGCTAACATATACTTTGTATTTTTTACTTTTTTTTTTCCTACTATGGCAATATCATGCACATCTTGCTTATACTACGTTTTTAGTCTTTTAAAGAGTCTGCATCACAGATATTTTTAGGTTTGCCATGCTAAATGCTGATTTGAGCAAGCAGTTTCCCTTTAAGCTGATTAATATAAAGTCATAACAAGGGGCCTTAATAATCTTGAAATTAAATACCTCTTTTTTCCTGAACCAAAGTCTGTTCCCTATGCTAAGGAGATAAAGGTGGGTATTACAATTTGAAAGGAGTGATAAATGTATCCTGCATTTAGACACCCTTTTTTTTTTTTTTAATTTGAAATGCTTTTAACTTGGAGCAAGTGGTTAGTGGCTGTTGGCTGTGGGTCTCTTTTGGAAACAATTCCAGTAATGCAAATAGGGCTGAATTGCTGTCAGTGTTGCTGAGAGGGTGTTAGATCTCTGTCATCTTTCCTGTATCCATTTTCAGGACAGTTTGACAAACTGCTGGTTGAAACTGTTGTTTGGCATCACTGTCAACTCTGAGGTTATTTCTCCAGTGCCAGAGAAGTTATGGCTGTCATTGGTGTCATCTCAAAAGCAGACTTCAAAAATAGCATTGGATAAGCTTGTGAGGATCTTTTGTGAATGCAAGACTGTTAATCTGTTAATCCTGCTTTATGTAAACAATCTTTACTGTATTTTAAAAGCTTCTAATTTATAACACAGTATGTATCTTTTGTGAGGCTACCTAGGATTTGAGTGGAATCAGTCCCACTGTAATGGAGCCCAGATTTTCAGAGTTATTTGAATGTATCTGTTCCAAGTTATCTGTTTGCTTAGTAAATTATTTCTGCAGTGGAGACATTAGATTTTAGATGCAAAGTCCTTCAGTGTTACTGAAATGGAGCGAGGGGAAACAGGAACACTCTGAATATTCAAACACAGAAGAGCTATGTTCACCTCCATTCTGGTGGACACTCTGTTTGATAAGGTTGTTTGCAGTAAAACACGGTGAATTTCCCTTTGCCCAAAGCTCTGAGTGACAGAATCAAACAGGTTTTAGCTCATGGGTGGCTCTTACAGTGTCCTGCAGGCCATCAGAGCTGCTGTGAGGAACCCAGGCGTGTTTATTAACCTTCTTCTGACAAATGTCATCCCTTCAAGAGTTGTTTCAGGTGCCTTGAAATCCAGCTTTCTTCTCTCAGTGAAGCCTGAGCTCCGCCATCCTCACACCCTTGTTGGCAAACACCTCAGCCAGGTGTTCCCACCTGAACCCACAAACATCTCCCTTTCCCTCTCTCCCACAGGGCGTGCACTGATCAGGGCCCTGTTTATTTCCTCCTTTAGAAAAAGAGCAGTGGAACCCCCATGCCATAAACACCCCTGTGGAGCTTTTGTCTTCCTGGGTGTGCAGACATTCTCCTGTCCTGGTCACCTGTTCAGCAGGTGTGAATCACCCTGCTGCCTCCAGGAATGAGAAGTCTGGCAGGATTTCATCCCTCATCCTCATGGATGTGGATGATGATGATGGTGATGCAGTCACTCAGAAAGTGTTTTATTTGACTTGGAGTCCAAGCTGGGATTTATCCTTTTTTTACAGTTTCAGGCCTTTCCCCTGTGCTTTGACTTCAAACACCGTTTACGTATTTACTCCTTTGTTATTTTATTTGATTTTGTTGTCAGAACTTTTGCAAGATAGAAGTCCCACATTATCAGAAAGGTGATGATAAATTGCAGTAAGTGCAGAGGAACCCCCAAGTTTTCATGTGGCAGAATAATGGATAGTTTATGAAGCTAGACTGAAAGACCTTTTTTTTTTTTTATTTTGGTTAAATTGATGATTAAAGGAGGACAGAAGGCTTAGAGGTATTTGGAGGGTATTGACAGCAAAGAAACAGTGGAGTTAGTATAATACAAAACAGTAAGACTAGAGATATTTGGATTAACATAATGGAAATGAAAATTGTGCTGTGTGATAACACTTTTACATGATGATAGTTGTTGCATTATGGATTAATGGTAAGCACACAGTATCTTGGAACACATGGGCTTGAGAGCAGAAAAAAAATAACACAGAAAAGTTGGAGCATTTTCAGGGAAGCCTCCTGATGGGTCTCCTCTGTCCCACAGAACTCTGTGATTCTGTGAAATAGATCAGCTTAGGTTTTCCAGAAACATTCAGGGTGCAGTGTCTGTGGCCCTCCTGAATTCCTAACTGTGGGTAAATTGCATTTTGGTTAATGCTTCATTCTGTGTTTGGGTACAGACATTCCTTGTGAATAGCTGCAGTGTAATAAATGAGAGAATTGCCTTAGTTCTTGCATTTGAGTGTGGGAAGGAAGAGAAAGAAAAATTTACTTTTGGGGGGAAATTGAAAGACAAAGAATGGCAAAATAAAAATGTAGATGTGTTCTGTGAAATAGTGATTCACTCTAGCCTACCTCTTCTGTGAGCAGTGTTGTACTGGTCACCACACAGTCCTGTCCAGAAACTAAATTCTAGATTGCTGTGGTAGAAGAGAAAAAGAAAAAAGGTGGAACAGAAGGATGTGGCAGACAAAAGAGTGTTATATATCCTACTGCCTTCTTGCATCCTCAAGTGAGGAAAATAAACTGGTTTTCTTTCAGCATTGTCAGTTGACTGATAGGAGAATTTCAGAGGGCTAAAGGAGGAATGTTTCTACAGATCAGTGAAATATGAAAAAATACCAGCATAATTATGTATGGACAACCTTTTCCAGACTTCCTGAACCTGGAATGTCCTGGGAGTACGAATGGATTCAGCGAGGTTTGGGAGCATGGAGTGTCCAGAGGGCTGGGTTTCCATGTGCTGTGCAGCTGAGGTGCAGCAGAAATGCAAACCCAGAGCTGCACACAGCATTGCAGATCCAGCATTGCCTCCTTGGGGGGACTGGGAGGGCAGGGGGGAATTGTTCCAGGAGGGTGGAAACTGCCTCAAGAGCCCTTCTGAGAAGGAGCTGAAGGTGACAAACTGCTAAAAAAAGTGCTTGAAACACGTCACAGGAAACGTGGATGGCTCAGAAAGGGAGAGGAGATTCTCTTCTGAAGCTGGTGCTTTTGGTGAGGAGCTGCTTTAAGGGAGCCAGCGTGCTCCTGCTCTGTGCATGTCACTAGTGAGGCTCTGGCACTGCTGTGTGTGCCTGCCCCAGTGTGGGATGCTCCCTTTCAGAGACACAGAATGCCCTGGAGAAGTGCCTGGAGGAGGTGGGAGATTCTTCCCTGGTGGTGAGGAGAGGATGGAGGATGAAGAGTGGGCTGGTGTGTCTTCTGTCCCTCCTCACACAGGGCTGGCAGCAGCCAGACAGAGCCCAGGCTTGTAGCCAACAGCTACAAGCACTTTGCACAGGGGGCTGGGTTTTTTTTACACAGTGCTGGGTTTCCTTTTCCCTGTGTTTTCTCCTTCTTGTGTTATTGATCCCGGCCTCTCTGTGCCTATCCTTGATTTTAATCCCTGCCAAGATTCAGTCCTGCCAGGGCAGCACTGCACAGGACCATGAGGACAAGGTGTGGTGCTCCTGAGATCACCCAACCTGCTCTTTTTGCTGTTTGCACCTTATTGCCCCTTCTTCTGCTTTTGTATGCACCTCTGCATGCAAAACACTGGAGATCAGCTCTTGACAAATTCCTGAGGAAAGACTTGAGACAATTGGTGTGATTAATTAACCCCCCCCTTAAATAATGGGGCAAGATGGTGCTGGGGCTCCTCTATTACTGTCCATGTATTTTATTTGCATCCTTTCACATTCTGGAAAAGCCAAAGAACCTGTTAGTGAAAATGTAATGCATTGTAATGACTCAGACATTGCTTCCCTCCCAGTGCTCTACCCAGGAGTTCTTCCTGATAGTCAGCACCCTGTCTCGTCTGGACTTGGAAATCCAAGCTTTTGTCCCAGTCATACATTCCCATGTGAGATCTCCTCTACTGAAAAATGCACTCTTGGAAATCCCAGACCTTCTCTCCCCAGTAAAACAGTATTTAAAGATCCTTAATGAAGAAGCAGCCAAGTAAGTAGAGAAAATACATGATTCCTCTGTGCCTCACAGGCTTTCTGACTAAATGTGTTCAGTTATGCAAATAATGCATCTTGGTTTAATACACCTCAGTTTTATATTTTTGATTTCATATTTTATGTATGTACAGTTCTTGTCAGTTAAAGCAGAGGTTGTTGTTACCTATGGCTTACATTATTTTTTTAAAGTTAAGCTAAGTGAGGGAGTATTTTGCCTGAATGATTTTTTGGAAGATTCTCACCTGTTTTGGGTGATGAATTTACAGGAAATTACATCTTGCATTACGTGAATTTGTTTAGCAGCTTTTTAATTTATTTTTTTAAGAGAAACTATTCCTTTTGAAGAGAGACTTGACCTTCAGCAGAGGGGCAGCTCAGCTGTCAGCAGTATGCCTTGCACTATTTTTGTGAGAATTCATCAAAGCTGTCTGCCCTTTTTTGTCTTAATTATGTCCATTGTTGGCCCATGAAGAAATAAAGACATTTGAAGAAGATGCTAAATTGGAATTAATATGCATTATATTGGAGAATATCTTTAAATAATTTGCTGTGTACTGTTTGTTCTGAAGAACTGCTGGCTCCACTGTTACCCCTGGATTCTTTGCTGATGTTGTGGCAGGGAGTTCAGTGTGTTGTTATATGGGGGCAGCATAGTCTTAACTTTTATATTCAGAACAGACTAAAAATAAACATCCACTTTACTTATAAAATATTTTTTATCTTTTCCCAAACTGAGATTGAAAAAATAGATCCAAGAGTCAAAGCCTAGAACTTTATTTTGTTTGCTTCTGATTTAGAGATGGGCCCAAGGTGTATAAATTTGGAGGTTGAGAAGGGCAGAAGGATTTCCTCTGCCCATTGGCAAGGTGGGATTATGAGATTTCTGCTGATGCCTGGTGCCCAATTATAGTTGTGACAGTTTGTGCCAAAACAGACTGTATCTAAATTATACCAGATTTACTGTAGGCAGGTTCAAAACATGGGGTTTTTCTTCTGTCACTGTACTAACGATGGCCAGAATAGTATACAAGATATAAATGATCTGTAGAATAGGTATGTTGTATTTACATTTATTCAGAATGATTAAACCAACTTGATTTCTGCCCTTTATATATATCAAATGTCTGTGGTAGTGTTATTTTTACTCAAAAACATTTCACTTTCATCAAAATCACGGCTTGTATTCACATACATCCATGCACACACACACTTGTGCACAGACTGCATCACATGTTATTTTTGTTATGAGATGTGGATAAAATCCTGAGATTGTTCTCAAAAGGATCCCTTTGCTCCAGGTTGTTTGATTTTTTTAACAGGGAGTTTGAGATTTTGGGGTTTGTGTTTTTGAAGCTGTCAACATTAAAATTTTTCGTAGGCATCACATAAGCAGTGACAGTCTTCACAATCAGCTGCTGGCTACTAGTGATCCTTTTATTTTATTTTATTTTTTTTTTTTGCCTTGCATTCCCATGGAAACTAGTCTAATTAGCACAGAATCGTTTCTAAAAATTAGTATAGTACTTTGAAATGGCATCTTCACTGTCACTTATGTAATCCCAACGAGGATGGAGTGCACAGCCAAAGCACAGCTCTGTGTTACCTGCCTTGCCACTGGCTCCAGCTGTAGCTCCATTTGCAGGCAAAGGGGTAGTGGAGTAAGTAGAATATTAGGTTTTTTTATTACTTCCATGTTATAATGCTTTCAGTTGGCTAATTACTTGCTCTCCATTTATTAGTTTTCAAGGTAGTTATATAATTAACTTGCAGAGTTCTGTGTCAGCTCTAAAATGCACAGTTATATTGCAATTAACTTAGGGCTGATCACACTGCTTTTTATTGTTTGCCTGATACTTACTGGGGTAAGTTAAGTTTTTGTTGTTTTTGTTGACAGCTGTATTTTCAATTGCTGGTTCAGCTTCCCAGTTTTAACCATTTGAATGGCATTGCTTGTTACAGGTTTCAGTCCTGAGCTGAGCTAGTGCTGCCAAAACAGTTCTGTCATTTTTTTCTGGCACTGAAATTAGAAAAGGGCATTGTTTTGCGTGCACTTAAAAGTATTCTGGGTAATCTTTTCTGGACAAAAGAAGGAAGCTGCTCTGGGAAAAGTACTGATGGCATTCTGCTCTGATGAGGGCCTTGAGGGGGGATTTTTCCATGCAATCCTTACAGAAGTGTGCCCAAACTTGGCCAGATTCTAAATGTGTTGAAAATCTGTGCTCGGGGTATGCAGAAATTACCTGAAGTTTCACATTTAGCTGCAGTAAAGGTGTTGGCAGCAGTTGGGCTGCTCTTTCTGTTCCTGTCATGAATACAGCAGCTTTCAGTAAATGGGCTGTGCTGTGACCAAGCACCTGAAAATCTGTATTCAGGAGGAAATTAAGCTAATGTTCAAATAAACAAAAATATTACAAATAAATCAATTAAATCAATCAATAAATATGACAATAATAAGCAATGTAATAAGTAAATAAATATAATACATATAAATAAGTAAATACAATAGGTAAGTAAAATACAAATAAATAAGTAACAAATAAGAATTACAAAATTAGGATGCAGCTGGTGGCACTGAGGTATCTCTCTATTGTTTTTACCATGATTTTATCTTTGCATTTCTCATGGATAGGGCTGGAGATAAAACACAGTTGTTCAAGGACCTGACAGACTTCCCTGCCATCCGAAAGAAAAAGGAGGAGATCCAGGATGTTCTTTCTAAAATCCAATTGCATCTGCCGGATATTCGTAAACAGATTAAGAACCCTTCTGCAGAGTATGTTACAGTTTCGGGTCAAGAGGTACTGTGGGGTTTATTATGTATGACTGTACCCATCTTGCCTGGAAAATAGCTTAAAAGCAGGACCTAGCTGGAGCTCTACCCGCTGAGTGTGGTGCTTCATGAGGGCATTTGACTATAATCTTTTGTACAACTTTTGAAGAGCAGCTTTCTTGCCGTGTGACTCCCTTATTTGTCAAGTCAATCACTCCGGTGACTTAAATAATAGAAACACATTAGTGCAGTTGAATTTGGTTCAGCAATTCTGCCTGCGTAAAAACACATACTTCCAAGGTTAATTGTATGGCTATTAAGCACTGGAATACTCTCAGAGAACCAGGAAGCACAGCATTTGGTTAATTTGAAGAACGGTGAAAGGATTTCTAAGTACTGAGTCAGAGTGTAATTTGAAAGATGGGAGAGAAGAGGGAACAGTATTAAAGAATGATGAGTGTTGTTTTACTTCTAATTCTCGGAAATGGTGTTCTGGACTGGAACTTTTGTACAAGTGTGGGCAGGACGTGATCCAGCGAGCTGAGAGGTTCAGTGGTGAAGAACAGAGGCAACAGACCCTGCCACGTTTGTGGGGAAACTGAAAGGGGCAGTGAGGTAGCACTGCTCAGCCTTGTCCTCTGGAAATGAGAGCAGGAAGCTGGGAAAAACTCTGCAGGAAAGTGGGGAAAGAAAGGAGTGAGGAAACAGAATGAGAGTTGTGAGTAGAAGAGAGGAGTGGGTGAGGACAGGGAGGGAAGGGGCTGGAATTGGCCAGTGGGGCACTTAGGAGGCTGAGAAAGATCCAAGAGGCACAGGAGGGAGCAAACAGACACTGCTGAAAACGAGGGAAGGGACGAATTAGAGACAGCAGCCTTTGGTAAAGACATGAAGTGGATGTTCCTGCTGAGGGTGAGGCTGAGAACAGGAAACACACAGCCCAGGAGTTGGGTGGGCTGTCAGCACAGAGGCTGGAACCCAAGGGAAAAGTGTAAAAGTGTGTTTGAGTATTGTCTGAGTCAGGGAAGAGCAGGATCTGAAAGGTTTCTCTCAGGGAAGCTGGGTTAATAATAGCTGCCATGTGTGTGAAATAAAGAGAGGAACTGATCAAAGAGAGGAGAGCATCCCAGGAAGTGCTGAAAAGTGGGCTCAGAGGCAGCAGTCACTGCACACATTTCAGAGAGGGGGCCTTTGTAGCAGGGCATGGCTCAGAAACCTCTGCAGACAGAGAGATGCCTGGGTGCCTTGATGAAAGGAGCCTGGGGGGGTAGGATAGCTCTCATTTCATGGCTTCTGGTGTGACTGTTTAACAGGCACCAAAAGAGACAGCAGAGAGGGGTCAGAGATTATGGTCTGTGTGGAAAAGAAAGATACCAGAGGAATGAAGTAGTGGAAACTCAATTGTCTGGGAGGAATAGAACACAGGACTAGAACAGGAATTTATTTGATTTGAGCTCTTTCTTCCTTAGATCTGTGTATTCTTCCTATGCTCTTGTAGCACCCTGATAGATGTAAAATTCAAATGCTCCTTCACAACAGAGAAACGCCTTGGAAGTGTTTTGAGTGAATTTAGAATTAGTGCACCCTGTCCTTGCTCTGTTCTTGTGTTAGGATTGTTATCCTTGTTTGTTCTTGAGCAAGATTGCTGTCTCCTCTGGAAGTTTCTGTCTAAATCTTATTAGCTACAATGGAGAAGTTTTGCCAGACATGGGTCTTGTGGCTTTCTGTAAATGTGGTCAGGTTCTGTGTTAACCTAATCTCTGCAGGAAATGTGTTTTCCAGCTGAATTGTGTGACGTGAGAATGCCTCAACTCCCTGACATCCAGGACCTCAGGCTATTGTTACAAAGATAGCTGACATGAGTCATATAAAATAAACACGTCACACAAATTTCACTGCGCTGAGCATCTTGACACTGCTGCTGGTTTTCCCTGTGCCTCCTTGCCTGACCCCCAGCTCACTGAGGCAGAGTTCTGTAGGTGCAGAAGGGTTTTGTGTGTCATAACCCCAGCTCTTTTTGGGGGGAAAAGAACATTACCTTCCAGTCTGCTCATTCTCCTCAGGCTGAATATGGTTTTCCTCTGATGCTTGCAGTTTCTGGATAAATGATGATTCTGATTCTCTAGTCTTCCTGACTTCCCATGGTGTGTAACATTGCATTTCTCTTTTTTCAGTTTTTGATAGAAGTCAAGAATTCCCATAAATCATCTGTGCCATCTGACTGGATTATGGTTAGTAGGTATGTAAAATATCTTCGAAGTTTGTTCTGTTTTAATGTAGAAGAAAAAATGAGGTATTTTGGTATTACAATTAATTACATACACATTCTCATTGGCCCATGTGTTAAGGCTTGTTGGGTTTTTTGTTTAGCTGAAAACCCAACCAAATTGTAAATTTACTGCTTAAAAGAAAAAAAACACCAAAACTGAGAAAAATTTATTTGTTACAACATTTGTTTTTACACAGTACATCCTCAGAACACAGAATTACTCACCCAATCCTTCAAGATCCATGTGCTGGTGTCAGATCTGTGGCCTTGATTCAGTTGTGCCTGTAGCTTCATACAGTTCTGATTGTTTTATTCAGGAAGGTTAAAGTAGCTGTGCAAACACCTGCTTACACACATTCTCATCCAGACCAGTCCTGCTTACTTTGGTGTACTTGTAAGCCTGATTTTGGATAATTTTTCAGCAGGTGAAACAGAGATGGACTGATTTATGTAGTTGGCTTTTTCTCTTTTGAGTCATTTGATTTATGATTTGAATGGTTTGAGTACCTGAAACTTACAATGTCCACATAAGTGCTGAATTCTCTGCAAGCCCCAGTGTGTAATGTGTGAGCACAGACATCTCTCACCATGTTGAACTCTGTTGTGATGCTCTATTCACTTATGCAAGAATTAACACTCAATTCTGTTTTAATTAAACTTCTTTTAATACTCAGAAGTGCACAGATCAGGCAGAATTAACATGGTGAACAAATTACAGCTAATCTGGATTCTGTAAAAGAATGCCTGGATATGCCAAATTGAGTCCTTAATGAAAATACATAAATAAACAGCAAGTATCTCAAGTGAAAACCAGCCAGACAATCTGTATTAGGTGTGTTCATTTCAGCCTTATCATGGAGTTCTCCTCTCCACAGCGAATTATTTTCTGTCTGGTTCGTTGTGCATCAGCCAGTCATGCACTTGGGCAGCTGTTGCTGAGCAGTTTTGAGAGAGATGCAAACCTGGGAGATAATTTCAGAGCCTCCTGAGTGGGCAGTGGTGCCTGAGCCACCACTTCATCCTCAATAGAGGTCACTGGAATCAATGGGGTTTGCTGTCACAGCGGAAGAACTTTTCTGGAAAACACCCCATCGTTGAGGCTGGCAGAGATGAGGAAAATGAGCCCAATTTTTTGCATGTGGCTGGTGCAGCTGATTGCTTGCTAACCCTGATTTCCAGCGAGCCCTCTGTGTCTCTCCTGTGCAGCACGAAAGCCGTCAGCCGCTTCCACTCGCCGTTCATTACCGAAAATTACCGCGTCCTGCAGCAGCTCCGGGAGCAGCTCGTCCTTGACTGCAGTGCAGAGTGGCTGTGCTTCCTGGAGTGAGTGCACCAGGCAGGGCCAGCTCCCAGCTCCCTGCTCTGCTCCCACACCACAGCAGAAACGCAGAAAAACACACATTTTATGAATAAATACTTTACTAATTACGTCACCGCAGCAGCTTCACCAGTAGTCAATTAAAATGCTGGTCTTTGTTTTAAAGCATTTGAGAGCAAGACCTCTGAGCCCAAGTCCTGAGACCAGCAGTCATGTCTCTGTGCTTTAAAATTCAGATGGAAATACACTATTAAGGTGAAAATACACTATACAAGGTCTTTCCCAAAGTTTGAAAAATTGTATCATGGCATTACCAGTCTCAAAGTACAACTGACTCTGAGTGAAGCTGGATCTAGTTGGTTCCACTGGTTTTATTATATCACTTATTAATATTATGTGGTAGTTTTATTATTTTTTATATTTTGTATGCTGTCCTGACTATGAGAGTTGGCTAGAAATTAGTGAGAGTTTTATTGTCCCTCACATCTGGCACGAGTGTTTGTCTGAGATCAGAGTTTTCAGTCAGGTTATGTGCCTGTTATCTTTAAAATGAACTTCCTGGACTTCTGAATGCCTTTAGTTTTTCAGTTGTCTGATTACCTGTTATTTTTTACTTGCATGAATTGCAGAACCACTGAAATTGTTCCTCTTGTCATGCAGTGATAGTTTGCAAGAACTTACCAAGTCCCTGCTCGAGTTGTGTCACTGGTTTTGTTTCCCATTAGGAACCCAGAAATTCTGAAAATTGAGTAGAAACTGGAAGAACATTCCAATTCACACTTCCCCAGTTGTGTTTCATTTGCAGTACTGTAAAACAGCTCTCTCCATGTTCACCTGTCTGCTCTCAGTAGTGTTGTAGCAGAGCAGCAGACAAAAAGGAAAGACCTGTGTGTGTGGGAAACTGCTCTTCTTTCCCACCCCTCCATTCATTTATGTCTTTGTTTATTAAATTTTGCTCCCCTGCTGGTTTCATATTCTATATTGTAGCTTTGAGGCTAGGAGAGAGGAAAAAAAGAAATTCCACAGGACTAAGAGAATGAACCCCACTGAAAACTCAGTTCTCTTGATAACATCATTATTGTGCTGGGGAAACTGCACCATAAATTGAAAATGAATTCTGTTGTAGATACCATAATTCTTTGAAATTTTAGAGAACTCCTGTGTTCAGACACTCTTAGTTTTGTTCCTTTCTGGCTATAACTTATGGTTGAGGCTGAATCAACAGTTGGGATTCAGCTGGTGGTATTCTATAGAAATTCTGATGAATTGTAGCATTTTTGTACACCTCATTTAGGCACCATGAGGTGCCTAAATGAGGTGTACAAAAATGCTACAATTCTTCAGAATTTCAGGGATCAGCTGCTGACCCTTTGGGAGCTGTCTAATGAATTTAATTTTTCCTGATTTTCTGTGCTTTAAAATAATTCACTGTTAGAATGGAGCCTTGATCAAGTCCTCATCTTTTATCTGTTACACTGCTGGGATATTTGGATCCAGAGTGACTCAAAGAGCACAGGATCCCTGTGAGCAGCTTGCATGGGGTGCATTCTGACAATCCTTTTGTATTTGTACGGAATGATTTCTTTCCCTGTTTCTGTGTAACTTTTCCCTGTTTTGATGCAGCCATTTCAGTGAACATTATCACCCCGTGTCTAAAGCCATTTGTCACCTAGCAACTGTGGACTGCCTGTTCTCATTGGCCCAGGTGGCCAAACAAGGAGACTACTGCAGGTAATCAATTTTTAATTTTTAATTTTTACGTAGGATTTTATGCAGAATTATAAGAGTGTATTTAAAATAAATTACTTTTTAATATGTGTGGCATGATAAAAAACACTATTAAAATTGTTTACAGTAGTTTCAACTTAATCTGATTTTGCAGTGAGACACTTCTGGACTTAATGCAAATCTGTAAACATTGCAGAGTTCAAATTTGACATCCTAATGTTTGTTGTTCGACCTGAGTCTGGTAGATGATATTTTACTTACACACAAATAAATGTTGGACTTTGCATGGACTTTTTCTCAGTCTTTTTTAAAAAAAATATTGTTTTTACTTTTCAACAAGGTCTGAGTTTGTTGTGTCTTTATAATACCTAGGAGTCTAGGGCATCAGGTATGTTTGAGAGGTGTATCTCAGGTAATTAATAGGTAAATATTAGTTCCAGCTTGCAGAGCAGTGGGGATGCCCCAGCTGGGCTCACGTGTGAGAGCTGCTGAGCTGAGCTGCTGCCTCTGCCCAAGACCCACACACAGACAGGGGAGTGAAGAGAAATCCACTTGCAAATACTTCTGCTTTGATACATCATTAAAGATAATATTGATTGCTTCTGGGCTCTTGGGATCTTATGTGTCTCTCTGTCAAAATCTCTTTGAAAATAATTGCTCGCTCATTTCGGTGTACTCAGATGAGAAAACAAACTGAAATCTGGTTAATTCACTGTGCAGAATATAAATAATTCACTGAATTTTAGAGTGGCTTAGAGCTTATGAACTAGCAGGAAGAGGGAGAGTTCTCAGTGAAACCTGAGCTGCAGGGAAGGTGTCAATAATTAATTCTGGAGGGCTGCTGAAGGAGGGACTGGACTTTACTGCTATTTTGGAGGAATGTTTTTTGGTTTGTGAGGACAGGCAGAGGTGTTGGAGAGAGGTGAGCCACTCCTGCAGTGTGCTCCTCCTTTGCACAGACAGTTCCTCAGGGCTCTCTGCAGAGAAGGGGAGCTGTAGAGGTGATGGTGTGGGCAGGCCAGGGATCACCATCTGGTGTTTGAGTGTCCACTCTGCAGACTTTAAGTGAATTTGAGTTTAAGGAATGCTGTTGAAGCAGTGGTTCAAGGCCTGGGACTGTCCATGTGTTGGTTTCATCTCAGCTATACAACTGTTGGAATTGTTTTTGTGCTAAACCCTCCTACCATTTTCAGTTTATACCTCTTTCCCCAGTGCTTTGTGTTTGTAGGAGGCTATTTATTTGATTCCCATTTTCCTTTCAAATTGCATTATCATTCTTCAGCGCCAGAAAAATGTCACTCTGCACATCTTCCCTTTGAAGTCCACCCAAAGTGCTAGTTAATTTCCAGTCCTAAAATTCTGTGGCTTTATTCCACATGTTTTTCTCAGAGGAACTGTTCTTTAAAAAGTATTTTCTTCAGAAATACTTGATAGCAGTAGTTAGTTCTTGTAAGTCGTGTTTTTTCCACGAAAACCTGCCTCATAGGTGATGGTCCTTCAGGCTTCAGTTACAGCAGTTTCACATAATCAGTTACAAAGAACACTGAAATTAATACCTTTCCTTTTTTGCAGACCAACCGTGCAGGACAATCGTGAAATAATCATAAAAAATGGGAGGCACCCTGTGATCGATGTTCTGCTGGGAGAACAGGATCAGTATGTTCCAAACACCACCAGCCTTTCAGTAAGTACCCAGAAAGGGACTGAGCTTCAGAATCACTCATGGCAGGGAGGCTGGGGTGAGCTGCTTGGCCAGGAAGCTCAGATGGGTGATGAAAATCTCACAGCAGGCTGCATTTCAGAGAGGTGTTGCTAGATGTCACCACATCTGTTCTGTCCCTCTGCTCGTTCCTTGCAGCCAGATGCTCTCCTCACAACCTTGTTCAGTCTCAAGGCAGAAAGAAAAGAAAGGTAATCTCAAAATTAGGAAAATGCGTGTTTCAGTCAAATGGGTGTTTTCAGAAAACAAATGAATAATCAAAGGTTTTTAACAGTGTCATCATAGGAAGTCTGCATTTTGTCAAAACTCTGTATAATTTTTGGAATTTTTCAGTATGAAAAATACATATTCCAAGTTCAGTTTTTCAGATTAATTCTAAGTTTGCTTTTATTTTTTTGAATGTATTTCTCGATTGTGCAGTTTCCTTTCTTTAAGGAAATATTAGTATCATACAGCCTTTTTTTTCCTGATAAACTAAAAATCTGTCTTTTAAATTACATTCCTTTTTGAAGTTTTTCATTAAATATTTATGTCTCCATATGATTTTATAAATATTAAATATCTGTTCTTAATGAATATAAAAGATATCCTCACAACTGACGTCTGAGGTGTCTCTGCCTCTTTATTCAGTAAATGTAGGAGAGGTATGAAACAGCTGCCAGAGTGGGACAGTGCTGTAAAAACAGCATTCAAATTTGTATATTTTTTCTTGGGGGACATTTTTAAGTGCTGTTGTATACTGAACAATGATACAGATATTTTGTAATACATCAGAGAATGTTTTCAAAATTATTTGTCAGCTCCAAACAAGCGGCAGATGGCACTTCCAAAAAAATTCAGCGTGTCATTCAGGAATCATCATGCACTTTTCCCTCTTTAGTCCCATTCTTATGCTGGCTTTCTAAATACTGAGTATTACAAAACCAAGTGATCATGGAAGAATCACTTTTTCTTCTACAGTTCTCTGAGTTCTCTTGTTCTTGAGAGAGGTGGGTGGGAGCCAGTTTATTAAAGCATCTCCAGTTTTCAACTGATGTGTTTGAATCAGCAGGAAAATACATCTCCTGTGATGTTTTCAGCTGAAATGTTGTCAAATATCTAACTTGGGGAAAAGCTTTTTTTTTTTCTTTTTTTTTTTTAAATCCCCTAAAATAAACAGCTTATTTTTCCATTCCCCCTCTCCTCCTCAAACATTTGTGGGCTGTTTTAGAACTCTGAGCTTCAGCCGTGGATTCCAGTGAGGTGCTGGCTTGTGGCTGCATCAGCTGTAGGGACAGAGGGGTTCTCTGGTGTGGTGCTGGAGCAGATGTTCTTTGTGAGAACCAGAACCCTGGCAGAGCAGCCATCAGTCCCACTGCATGGCTGGAGGGAGCCTGGACAGACACCAGACACATGCAAAAAATTCGTGGATCCTAGCAGATGAACTTGTGAACTCATCCTGGTTTTGAGTATCTGTAATTTCTGTCGTGTTGGTCCCTGACAAAGTTTTAGTAGCAGTACTAAATTACACTCTGGAGACTAGAATGTTGTGAGTTTTGTTCTCATAGAGTCATGTGCACTTTGTTACATCCAATCCTTTATTCCCAATATTGGCATTTTCTACATCTTGACTGTATTGTGACTTCTGTAGGGATGAGGTTTTTTGCGGGAGCTCATCAGCATTTTTACATATAATAAATACTGGTGTCCTGTACCTTCTCTAATACCTGAATTATAACATAAGTGACAGTCCTGTCTGCTTTTCGTGTGAGTCCCTATAAACAGAATGAAAGCCCAGTCTGAAACCCAAGTCTGTGAAGAAACCCAGGTCGTGCTTTCAGACCTGCTGCATGGAGATTTGTTGGTTGCTGTTGCCACAGTGCCTGATCAGTGCCAAGGTCCTCACTAGTGTGACTAATGTCCATTATGCACAGCTTGTCCTGTCTCCCCTGCCCCTCCCACGGGGCACTGGAGACTGCTGGCTTCTGTTTAGATCATCATTTGAGCATTTCATCAGATGCACCCTGTGGAAAAGTCTAGCTGTGTCATGTCCTGGCATAACTTGAGCTCTTAGTCTTGACTCAGGCTGTGAGAAAGCTTTGTAGGTCCATTGGCAAGTTTTAATTTTGTATCAGCAATTGTGTTGCACTAGAGGAAGGCAGTTCTGATCTGGAGCTGTAGACACATAGCAGTATGCTGGGGAGTCTTGGAGCTGAGTTCTTGTATCTGATTTCATTTTCTTGGGCCTGGTTTTAATGATGAGAGACACTGATGGAGCTTGGGCATGGTCTGCTCACAGCATCTGTGCTGCAGTCAGGTGCTGCCAGACTCAGGAATGTCCTGATGGCTTGTTGTAGCCACTCAGAATGTCCTTCTGTCACAGCCAGCCAGGCAGTTAGGAGTGTAAAATCTAGGTCAGGTCTCTGCCTACCAGATCTTCCCATTTGACAATGAGAACTCAGACTGCAGAGGAATCCAGATCACAGCCAGATTTTGGCTGTGCTGGCTGTTCATGATTTTTACCCTTTCTCCATAGAAATTGCACAGAATCCCAGAATTATTTGGGTTGGAAGGAGCCATAAATCCCATCCATCCCACCCCTGCCATGGCAGGGACAGCTCCCACTGTCCCCAGTGTCCAACCTGGCCTTGGGCACTGCCAGGGATCCAGGGGCAGCCACAGCTGCTCTGGGCACCCTGTGCCAGCCCTGCCCACCCTGCCAGGGAACAATTCCTGCCCAATATCCCATCCAGCCGTGCCATTCCCTGTGTCCTGTCCCTCCATCCCCTGTAAATCATCTCTCTCCATGTTTCCTGCAGCTCCTTCAAGGCCACCCTGAGCTCACCCCAAAGCTTCTCCTGTGCAGGTGAACAATGCCAGCTGTGCCAGCCTTTCCTCCCAGCAGAGCTGCTCCATCCTCTGCTCATCCTGGAGCCTCCTCTGCCCTGGCTGCATCCAGCCCTGCATCCCTCAGCATCCCTCACTGCTTCCCATGCTGGTGACCAAGTTCCTTGGTTCTTTCTTGGCTCCTTGATGGAGAACAGTAAGGTTCCCCCTCACCGTGTCCATTTTGCTCCAGAGAAATCAAAGTTGATTTTGGTGCATTTTGGGCTTGATAACATCTGTAAAGGTGAATGTGATGAACTCCAAGAATGGAGGAGAGCTGTTCACCTAGAAATAGAATGTTTAGCCCTGCAGACTTGCCCTGTATTCCTCTGAGCACATGCACACACCAGACTTTCTGGGAGAAGCACCATGTGCAGGGCAATGCATTTCACCACAGTTTTGTGTTTCCAGGGAGATGGTGAAAGGGTCATGATAATAACTGGGCCCAACATGGGAGGGAAGAGCTCCTACATCAAGCAAGTGGCACTGATCACAGTCATGGCACAGATTGGCTCCTTTGTTCCTGCAGAAGAGGCCACAATTGGTGTTGTGGATGGAATTTTTACCAGGTAATCCCTCAAAGCTGGAAATGTTACTGTGGCAGGGGGTGTGTGCATCAAAGTATAATTTAACTTTTCATTTAGAACTTGAGAATTTGTATCTGAAGTTTCCTTTTTTCATTTTAAAGGCACATTAGGTTCATTGCTAAGTTTTGATTCCAGATTTTTGGTAAACTGTGGGACTTGTTTTGTGATCTGTGAATCCTCAAAGGGTAAGAATTTTAATGCTTCTGTCTTGATTAACATCCAGGTATCTAACTTACCTACCTGAATAGATACCTCAGCCAAACTTATGCTGCTGGGTGGTGGCCAAATGTTTCCCCTAAAATGAATGTTGTCACCTCTGAAAATCATGTCACAGTTTCTGCTGTGAAGCTCTGCTGTGACTCACAATATTACAGACTGAAAATTTTGAGCTGCATATATTCTATGCTGAATCTCCTTCCTGTACTCTCAGTCCTAGACACACTCCTCACCTGATATCTTTTTAAGAATGAATAATGACAGTTTATTTCACTGTCTCATTCTTGAGATACTGCTGAGTAATTTGTAAAAATTATCAGTAGAGTCAAAGCTCTGTATATTATAATCTAATATTGCTAAGGTTTATCACCCTGTTCCCCCCATTTTTCTTTAATAATTACTTTAACTAGTCAAAGCTTTCTGTTACTGGTGGTATTTGAGATGGATTATCATGTGTGGTTATAAGTCTCACAGCAATCAGGTGCCTAAGCTAGAATTTCTGGAAATTCTTGTTCTGTGATACCAGTGTGCATTCCAGAGGTAACTTTTAATCCAGAACCTGAGCTACTGCTCACCTGCCATTGCTTCATCCTAGGAAAGTGTTGTGTCCTTACTTTCCACTGTGTCATGACAAAAACAAATGAAAATCACACCTTGGTGCAGGGCAGTACTAAGGACATTAGCAAGCAATTTGTATCCTTTTCCCAGAAGTAACTGGAGATGAGAACTCAAAATGTTTCACTTTTTTCCCCATTGTAATGGACTGGTGAGCATTTCCTGTGGGGACAAAGAGATGCACAGGATCTGGTTTACATTACAGGAGGAGCAGCACAGCATCACTAAACATTTAAAGATTATTTTTGTCTTCCTCTGTGCTTTGTAGCTGAACTTGGAGTACCTCAGTTGGGTTCACACTTCCTTAAATTCTAATCATACACACATAAATCAGTTACTCTCAAGCTGAGTATCTGCTTTCCTCTGCTCTTCCTAGACTGTCACTGCCAAAGGATGATTTCTGTAGAAAATACTAAGAAATATGACACAGTCATTGGGAGAGACGTTTTGTTTTGTGCCTGCTTGAAAGAGAATAAATTGGGTTTTTATCTGTGTTCCACCTGTTCCCCAGTGTGTTTCCCTGATTCCACTTCACTTTTCTCTGTATTTGAATAAAACCCAAGTACTTTTCACAACCTTTCTGATAAAGTAGTGTGGTCAAAGGTAAGACTTCTGCTTTCAGACGTACAGCCAAGCAGATACAGAGTGTGCTTTTTACTTTTTACTCTGTGAGGTTTCACACCATGTAATTTGTAGCCCAGTCACATTCTAACACAGGGGATTGAAATTTTTTTTTTTCTCCTTGTCCCTATTAGTTTTGGAAGCTCAGCTGGATGTGCCATTCCTCATTTAATGTGATATGTGTCAAACATCAGGTGAATTATGTGGAAGAATTACTGAAATTCTTGTAACTGCACCAGCAATTAAGAGTAAATTAATTGACTCAATATTAATCAGGAATAAATTGATAATACATTGTCACAATGGAAGTGGTCATACATCAGTTAAAAGGTAACAGGGGAAAAAAAAGGAGAAAAGGAACAGGTTAGCAGATTCTGCTTAAGATATACAGAGACCATCCAAGAAGCAAGCACCTCT
>VWZS01002982.1:75286-100599 GCA_013397075.1 Rhabdornis inornatus | reverse complement strand
TCCATGGCCCATGAACAGGAGATATCTCCTGGAGGGAGGATGGGCTGTGGGAAAGATAAAGAGCACTGCCCCAGCTGTTGAACAGCTGGGGATGGAACACACACTGCTGGACACATCCTGTACTGTAACCTGAGACAGGGAGACTCCCTCAGCACCTTCTGCTGCCCCTGATGGGGTGCAGAGCTTTTCCCTCCATGGATCCTCCATCCTCCAGGATGCTGCATGGGGCCGTGGGAAGAGGAAATCTGCCTGCAGAGCTGGCCAGCTGTTTTACAGTGAGGCTGAGTGGTTGTATTTGCCCTTCTGAAACTCTTCCATCCTGTGACTTGACCCAGTCACAGTTGGAATTGGATTGTCCTTGGCATCCACAGGTCTAAAGGGGAAAAGTTCACTTGTGCTGAGTGCTTCAGCCATTGTCTGTGCTTTGTTGCTATAGTTCCTGCCCTTTAATCCCCCTGGCCTCAATCCTTCAGCTACAAATGCACATTAACTTAATTACCTTGAGTTCCCTCCCTGGTGTCCCACAGCACTGAGTGAAAACCTCTGCATGTTTGAGGGTTTTGGTTTGTCTCTGTTTTTTCATCTTCTTCAGGCTAATATGGATAACTCTCAAATTTGACCCCAATTTGAATATCTGCTTTTATAATTTATCCTTGAGCAAAATGTTTGCACTCACCAGCTGGTCTCTGTTGACCATCAGTAACATTTACCCTGATAATTTAAGAGTGGGTGATGTATTTGCCCTGGGCAATGTAACAAGTATTTTTAAGGAGTTCAAATGTTACTGAGAGTATCGTCGCTGAATTTCAGAAAGCAAATTTACTGGGTGTTCTTCACCAGGTGATAACACTTGTGTAATAAGTCAGTTTCTGTTAGTCTGTAAAGTCCAGGAATGAGGGGAATGAGATAACTTCATATCACTCAGGACCTGCATGGACTCAGTGATTGTCATCTCAGCTCAGAACTACCTGTCCTGTCAGTCCAGCTGAAGAGAATCTTTTTTCTTTTGAAAAGATTGAATCCATGCGTGTTTTTCTTTCCTCAGTCAGGGAAAAAAGAGAAAAAAAAAATCAGTGCACTTCACATCTTGAAAGGTAATCCTGTTAGAAATGTTTCTTTTAAAACACTGGGGTGCTGGTGTGTGCAGGATTCCCCTGTGGGCCAGCCCTAGAAGGAAAGGAGGATTTCAGTGATTATTTGTTCTGGCTGCTTCAGTTATCTAGTGATACTGAGAAGAGGAAAAAAAACTATGTAAAAACCACTATGAAACTGAGATTGAAATAACTTTAGACTCACGTTTTGTTCTAGAGTAATGTAAAGTTTGTTTCCCTCAGAGTCATTTAATATCTTCATTAATCTCTCAGTGACTGAGAGTATCACGTAGCTACAATAATGTACAAAACAGAAATGTATTTTACATTGAATGCATTCTGTCAGGCTTAATTCTCCTTAATTAGGTAACATACCATTGGTATTTCTTCATTTAAATTTGCAGATAAGCAGTTATAGCAATGGTTGAACACGTGTGCATGTAGACTGAAAACAGGTTTATGTCATGAATCCTTTGATTCCCTGCCATCATCCATGTAACTTGGCACACTTTTTAGAAGTCAGCCATGAATAATGCAAAAATAATAACTATCCTGATAGCCATGCTTTCTGTCACACTTTTTTTTCCCCCTAATTCTGTAATTACAGCTCCTGTAAATTATTTTCCTTGCTGTCAGTTTTTGGTTTGCATCAGTGAGATCTTGATGGAAGTGAAGAGGATGATGTACCAGTAGGTTGTGGGGGAGTGTGAAGCTTTATTTTTTTGCCAGAGAGCTGTTACAAATTTGCACATGCAGTCTCCTGAGGAATTCTTTAATACATCTCCCTTGTCCTGGCCATCCCTGGTGGGCTGACCACATGGACAGGCTGTGGAGAACAGGCCTGTCAGGAAAGGGTGGACTGCAAAGCAACAGCACATCTAATCCTCCCTTTTTGTAAACTGGTTATTTTAATTTAAATTACTCCTGTGCAAATGCAGTGATCTTTGAAATGACATTTCAAAGGGGTTTGTTTGAGGGAGTGAGTGGAATTGTAAAGTTACATTATGAATTTATTTTATTCATGGTGTTCTCAGTGTTGTGTTTGAATCGAAGAAAGTGATTTTTTTCGGTGCTGAGAGTGTTCTACGACTTTTTCTTGGAGAAAAGAGTAATTTTCACAGAATCACCAGGTTGGAAGAGACCTTCAAGATCATGGAGTCCAACCCATGCCCTAACACCTCAACTAAACCACGGCACCAAGTGCCACATCCAGTCTTTTTTAGTCATTTTCTTTTAATGTTAATTGTTCTTGAATTAGGTCTATTCTTCTGCAACAGGTTGCATTTTTGCAGTAAGTATTGTAAGTGAGCTTCTAAACTCAGATGGACATTACTGAAATCAATGGGAAAATGTAATTTAAGTTTGGGGTTTTTCTCCAGCATTAAGTACTGTATGGAGTAGGAATCAGTAAGTAGCACTGGGCTGGTGGCAGCTGTGTGAAAATAAGGCTCCAGGGAATGGCTTTGCAGTCTTGTTTTCTGGGATTCACATGGTGGAATGTAGCTGGGTTCTGTTGCCACTGTGAGCTCCTGGGCTGCCTGTTCAATTTTACAAACTGTGTGAGAGATCCACAGTTAAAATAGGAGAAGAATGAACTTCCTGGGGCCCACACTGTGATCCTAAAACCAAGCCAACACTAAGAGTATGTGGGATAACTTATTTTGAGAGGTTATATCCTTTTCTTTTGAGAAATTATATTCTTTTATATTCTTATATTCTTTTGAGCACAGTTATATCCTCTAACTTACCCTCTGAAAATTAATTTACAAAACATTGCCTCTCTGTTGTTTTTTTCTGAGGCCCTTGACAGGAGTCTTGGCTACTTGAACCAAACACTGAAAAGAGATAATCCATGCTCTTTTTTTTTTTTTTTTTTTAAGTTTGCATAATAAATGTGTTGAACACCCTAAGATGAAGAGCTTTTAATTTTGCAAGATGTGGTTGGCTGTCAAAGAGACATTAAAGCAACTGTTTTCCAGCCAAATTGCATCTGCTGAGGAGCGATGGATCCAAAGAGCAGTGCTCACACTGCCTTGTCTGCACGTTCCTCGTGAGCAGGAGAGGAGAGGAAGAATTTAATGCTTTAATGTATAAAAACATTTAGGAGGAGATCTGCATTAAGATGTGGATTCAAAGCCACTGAGTCCTGGAGAAGTTTGGTGGGGTTTATTACGGCTGTTTTAAATGTGAAAAAAAACCCAACAAAACAAAAAAAACAACCAAAAAAGGGATGTTTAATCAATAGGTTTTGTGACTCAACAACTTTATTGTATCAAGAATAATAGAGCATAAAGTTAGGAAGCAATGCCTTGCTGCAAATTAACTGTTAGTTTTATAAATGCAGTCATCCACACTAAAACAGTTATTCCTGCTTATTTCTGGGATAACAGTGCTCAGCATGTACGTTCAAAAAACATGTATAATTCTTCTAGTGTAAGGGAGAGAGGCAGAAAGAACAATTTTATCCATTTTCAAAGGGTGACACTTAAGAGGTTTTATGTCATTTAAAAATACACTGGGTTTTAAAATCTGTAGTTAAGCCCAAGTTGGATTTGAATGTTTTAAGATGCTGAAAAGAAAGACTTCTTTTCCAGCTGTCTTTAACAACAAGAGAAAGATAATACTAATTTTTCTTTGTATCTTGAGCATTTAATGAGGAAGTTCAGGAAAATATTTTTGTGAATGCAAATTAGATACAAAACAGGCTAAAATATTTTGTGGGCTCTATGGAAATGATGCAGTCCCAGAGAAAAATGGAAGCTCTGTGTGTAATCATCACAGGCACACAACAGACAGTCTGTGAGATGCTGTCCCTGTGAGAAAAAGCCAAGTAAGAAATGAGAAAATAATAACGCCACTAATTGTAGGGTTGGAAACCAACACTGAAATTGTTCATTAAGGAGCCAGGGATTGTTCAAACATAGAAAGTATTTGTCATTCTGATTAATGTATTTGCAGTTAATAGTGTTAAAACAGGCCTAAGTTATTCTGTTCTCTGTGGATCTGTACAGTAAGGGGGAGTGGTTGATTTTACAGCAGACCCTGGTGCCTGGCCCAAGGCGCCACAGGGGTGGTGGGGGAACTCTGAGAAATTCACTAAAATGTTCACCATCCCTAACCCAGCATTTCAAAGGATTACAGCACTAAGTGGCTTAATGAAATGTTAATTTCACAATACCTCATTAGCCTGAATTATATATTTAATTCAGAGCAAAATCATGTACAGTTGAATTAGCTTGTGGCCAGAATCATCTGTCTTTTGGGGTGGGAGTGTAACTTGTGTGTGTGTGTGTGTGTGTGTTTAAGCACACACACTCAAATAAAAACTCAGTTTTCTGATATGCCCATCTCCAACCGAAGGTAGTTAATTTATAACTACAGTAGTTAATTTATAATTTATGAGATTTGCTTATTGTGTAGTTATGCTTGAGACCATGAGGGATTTTCAGGGCAGGGACTAGAGAGTATATACAAATTGTAGTTGTACTAGGCCCAACCTGCTTGGTTTCAGTCAAGTACTCTTAGTCATAAGATCCTCATAAAATTATTTGTATCTTGGTGGTGTCCTGTTATCTCAGGAGGTAACAGAAGCAATTATAATAGAGACAGACCTAGAATAGATAGAGAAAAAAAAAGCTATGTTGGGCTTCTCTTAAAGGTTCTCATTGATTCAATACTGTTGTGGCCAGCTATTAAATTTGGAATTATAACAAACTAAGCCTATGAGTCAATTTTCCTTAAATCAGTGTGGCTTGTATGTAACCTTATATTGACTGATAAGAGTGAATAAATCCAGTTTTACCTCCCTCCTCAGTGGCTTGCCTCGTGATGACCTGTCTCAGACGGGATGCTCTAGTGTGATTAGTATAATTCAAAAGCAGAAATGCAAAAAAGAAATTATCTTTCTTCAGTGCAGCATGGGTATCACTTCCACAGGTAAGGAATGCTGCAGGAAAAGGGAAAGCCAGGGTGGACTAACAACGGGTTTCTCAGATGTAGACCACAAATTCACCATTTGAGATAGGATTTGAGGGCTACACGGATCTGAACCTGAGCTAGAAGAGTTGTATGGAATGGGGAGAAATTCACCTGCCTGGGGGCTGCTAAGAGTTGTGTTTCAACAGAATGAGGAGAGAACTCCAAAAATATCCTTAAATCTTGTTTAAGCATGCTAATTAAGATTGTATACCCGTGCAATTAGGGGAAATAACATTTTTTTTGTTACTGCCTGGAGGAAGTCGCTGCTGTGCTGTTTGGATGCACAAATACCTGTTCACAGGAGCTTCCACTCTGTGCAGAAATGCCAGTATTGGATACCTTTGGGTGTTGTCAGCATTAGAAACCCATAGGAAACCAAAGGAGTAAAATTCACTTTCAGCTACCTCTGAAGGAATTTTTGTGAGCTGACTGGTCTGAAGTCCCAGGGAGGAGGGAGAAGCAGGGTTTTTTTCCCTTTTTGAGGGAAAAGCAGTCTGTCTTACCCTGTTTTTGAAGGTTGGAGACGTGTGTGCTGGGAAACTGTTCTGGAAGGTGAATGTTCTGCCTGGGGTCTTCTCCTCTGTTTGGAGCAACAGCCAGAAATTTGTCACAGAATGGTGATTATTTTTCCCCAGCATTAGCTGGCATTTGCAATGAGTTTCTGTGTTCTGTGCCCCGGTGCAGAATGGGCGCCGCAGACAACATCTACAAAGGCCGGAGCACCTTCATGGAGGAGCTGACAGACACTGCCGAGATCATCAGGAAAGCCACCCCGAGGTCCCTGGTGATCCTGGACGAGCTGGGCCGAGGCACGAGCACCCACGACGGCATTGCCATCGCTTATGCCACCCTGGAGCATTTTATCCGAGACGTGAGTGCCCATGGCGGCCTAGGCCGTGGGTAGGCCGCAATGGACGGGGCCTAGGGGGAAATGGGGGAAAGGCGCCCCGTCAGAGCTTGGGTGTGTGGGGAAAGGACACCAGCCCTGGTGGGATTGCTTAGAAGCACCCCACCAGGGCCAAACTCGCTGTGTGTGTGCTGCAGGTGCAGGCTCTGACGCTGTTTGTCACCCACTACCCCTCGGTGTGCGAGCTGCAGCGGCTGTACCCACAGGCCGTGGGCAATTACCACATGGCCTTCCTGCTCAACGAGGATGACTGCGGCCAGCACACAGGTCAGCGTGGCTCAGGGCACAAAGGAACACTGGCAGTGATGCCTCTTCAGGCTACCATACTTTTAAAGAGCTGTTCACAGCCATTTTCCTCCTCAGACCTTGCCAAATGCTTTTTTTTTTTAATATCTACCAAACTCAGAAGTCCCCAGTGGCTGCTGCCAGAAGTTTGATGTCTTTTTGGGGCTACCTAAAACCAGAGGCCAGACAACATTTAGATAATCAAAGCAGTTGTGTTTATTGAAGGATTTTCAGGTACATTTAGGGCAGACAAAGCCCCCCAGGGCTACAGTCATAATGGGGTTATGGGTTTTCACACTTTGAAAAGTTTGCTCCATTTCCATTTTGGGGTTAATCTCCCAATTACAGCTCCAGGTAATGCAGTCATTCACCCCCAGTTTGCTCCCCCCAACTCACTTTTGTTTCCATCTCTCAGGCCTGAGGCAGTGAGGTGTCCTTGATTGCCAGCCTGGAGAGGAATTGTTGTGTCTGCCCCAAATGGGAGAGCAGCAGCTGGCACTGGCTGTGGAGTTTGGAGTTATACACCAAAGAATGCCAGGGTTACAAATACATTAAAAATATAGATCTAAAATCCTTCAAGATGTCAATGTGACAGTTTATACCTCACATGAAGGTGATCCCCCCACTCTCACTGCAGTCACACATTGAGGGGGGTTGGAAACGGGACATCCATTCCTGCACGTGTTCCAGGAGGATATCTGTGCTGGGGTGGGTGAAAGATTCCAACATCCCAGCATCCAACTTCCCACAGCAGCCAAACACAAAGGATTAGGGAGGAGGGATTAGGGATCAAACATATGGCAGCTCCTTCTCTGAAAGATCTCGCTGTCTGAAAACATTTGCTATTTATGGGGCTTCACGAGCGGGATGTGTTTTGTATCTCCCATGGATTTCACTTCAACTGGGCTGCCTAATTCAGCATGCTGTACTTTCAGTCTCTTCATCCTCCTGTGTCAAGCAGCTCCAAAATTTAGCACTCCTTGGAGTGAAAAAACACATCTGATTGTTTTGAAACATGATGGTCCCAGGTCTCGAATTATAAAAGGCATCATTAAGGCCTATTCACTGAATCATCGTAGAATTTTCTAATTTTTTTAATGACTTACCGTTGGTATTTGCCATCAACCTTTCCCCTAAATAATTCATTGTATTGTATCATCTGCTTACCTTGTAAGCTGATCAGGACAGGGGACTTATGTATTTGCCACATAGAGGAGACTTTGATTTTGGTTTTATTTTTTTAGGATCTGAAGTGGAAGAGAATCCTGAATTTATCACTTTCCTTTATCAAATAACTAAAGGAGTCTCTGCAAGGAGTTATGGGCTAAATGTTGCCAAACTGGCAGATATTCCTGAAGAAATCTTGAAGAAAGCAGCTCACAAATCAAAGGAGCTGGAGAGAATAGTGAACATGAAAAGGTCAGAACAAATGTGATTTTTTAAAAAAAATTATTTCCTTCTATAATACCTACTTACGTTCTCATCAGTGATGGTGAAAATACTAATGACTTAAAAAAGTATTTATTACTTACTTTGGAACTTGAAATTGTCTTTGCATACTAAAGTGTAGAAGGAAATGTGGACATTCTTCTTCTGGCTTAACTTGAATATAAATATTTATAATATATGTTGATTGCCCCCACAAACACTCAGAATTTTACTGAAAGTCCTGGGGATTTTAATATTTCTCTGATATCCAACTTTCATTCAGGGGTGTTTGTACCGTATATATTACAGTAGTTATGAAAATTCCTGCGTGTATCAGGTGGCATAATGCATTAGTAAATCCTGTAGCATTACGTACACAGTTTAGATATTCATATCCATTTCCACTGGGTTTTTTTTTCTTATGCTGTTATTTTCCCTGGCAGTCCTATGAGCAAAATTCAAATAACCTCTTAGGAACATAATGAACCAAGATCTCGGTTGTCTGATGGCTGTACCTAATCCTGAAAGGATAATTTTACATGAGAACATTTTGACTACTAAATATTTATAGGTGCAAACTTTGGAACTCGGCAGTGCTCAGCACTTAACGACGTTTTTTATCCCCTCTTAATAAAGCAAAATAAAAACATTTGAAGGTACATGACAGTTAATAGGAATAATAATGCGGTGGCTTATGCTGATTGGAAGTACCAGTCCATAACTGGCAAAAGTGAAAAAAAGAAATCTGGAGCAGTGTCCTACCTCTTCTGTTCTCAGGAGTGGGTCTGGTGGTGGGAACAGGAGTTTCCAGCTCTGGGGAACCACACTCAGACCTGCTGGGAGCACTGCCCTTGTGCTGTCACACCACCCATGGGCTATCTGCCTTGTCTTATTTTTTTAAATCACTTCCGTATTATTTAAGTAAATCCACTGGGTAATTTCATCCAGTTTTGACATTACTGTCATTGGCAATGTGTGTTAACCCATTTTAAACTTAATTTGTCACAGCTCTTGTAAATCAAGAAAGTGCTAAGAAGAAACAGGAAGGATGTGTGCACTCATTTATATCGAAAATGTGTTTTTATGATCCTACCAATACAAATTTGTACGAACTGAATGATGAAAATTTGACAGGGCTGACTACAATGCTGTTTGTTTCCTTTAACAATTTGTTCTTACCATTTGTTTATATCATTTTGTCAATGCTGCTGGTGCTGTAAGTTACTTATGAAATTAATTTGTTGGCTGACCTAGAGCGGGAATACGTATCTTAGAAAATATTAACTGGTTGTTTGAAGATCACATAACATTTTGAGCTATGCTATTTTTGACTATGTATAAAATTTTGCAGATGACTGTAGGACTTTCAGGGTTTGATGTGCTTCACTTAAAAATATGTCTGTATTTTGATTAGGGATTTTTTTTTTCTCCCACAGGAAAAAAATGAAGTCCTTTGCTGAAGCATGGAAGATAAATGATTCTCAGGAACTACAGAAATGGAAAAATATGTGTGAACCTGAAGATGAAAGAAAGGATGGTTTTTAATCCTCAAATCCTGGTTAAGGATGGAAGATACTGGAGGTGCAAAATACATGTCTGGAGACCAATGGATTTTATCAGGGTGTAGTTCCAGGTGCACTGAGTTGACTTTCTTCCTTTCTGAGAGATCATAGATGCTGCATCGTGTGAAATTTCCTCTCTCCACATCCCTTCCTTTTCACCATTTTCCTTATCTGCAAACTATCTATGGGGATCGGATCCAATTTGTTTAAAAAACCATGAAAAAGTTATTGATAAATTATAAGGTAAATTTTTTATAAATAAAATAATGTGTTTCACCTTTATTGTACTTTGATTTCTGAAGAAATATTTGTGTGTGTTGGGAAAATGTAGTTGAGTTTCAACCCCGCTGTACAGCCAGCAACTGCTAACAGTGGATACTATGAAGAGACTTTTTACCTTGTTCCAATATTAATGCATTAAAAATTCCCTGATTTTTTAGAGCACCCTTTCTTCCTGGTCTTTCCCTTGTCTGGCACAGTCTGGAGAAAGACTTAATCCCAAAAATAATGTTGGGGTATTGTAAGGGTGAGTGAAAGGGGCGATTCAGAGTGTGCAGCTGCACTCTCAGTGCTCTGTCAAACGCAAAGTGAGGCTGAAAAATTCGGAAGGGCTTCTCAGTTTTTAAATTTGCAGTTACCACGGCCAAATTTCACATGGGAATGTGGTATCCAAATGGGATTTCCCTACAAATAACCAGACTAAACTCATTGCTGTGAAAATGGACAACGACGCTGACATGCTTAAGGCTCAGCAAACAGTCTGAAGTAGTAAAAAGATAAAAGCAGTGGCGTGGTGGGTTTGGCTGCCCTGAGGAGCCCACACTCCTGCAGAGAGTCCGGAGGGGGAAGCCCCAGGAGCAGTTTGGTGACAGGGTTTGTCCCCGAAGAACTGACCCCATGCCAGGGACCCCGCTGGAGCAGCCCTTTCCTGAATGGCTCCAGAAAAGAAGGTGACTTTTCACTTGCCACAAACAGCTGCTAACCTTAAAACAATTCTCTCCAGGCTCTTCAGGTGGCAGGACATCAGTTAAACAAACAGCAGGGATCAGTGGGAGCTTCTCCTCCCAGACTCTGCCGTGCACTGGAGCAGCTGAAGAGGAAAATCAGTCTTCCAGGTGTGACTGCAGGTGTGTGTTTACCTAAGCCAGGCATTTATGAAGCAGGATGAACGCAGTGCTCTGCTGTTAAACGTGCACGGATGCAGTGCTGTGGGTCTGAGGACCTCTGACTGTTGTCATGGAAGAGAATGAATGAGCCATTTGTAAATTCCTGTATGTGCTAAGTGCACTTTTAGTCTTCACCCTCGAGGGAGCATTCAGACTATGCTCTGACAAGGAAGGAAAAAAAAGATCTGGATGCAGTGAAAGAAGTGGAGAATGCAGTTAAGCCTGGGGAAGTGGATTTGGTGCTGCTGGTGCTGTCGAGAGCCAGCACAGCAGCTTTAATGTCCGTGGTCCCACTGCAGACAAACAATGATGGTGAGCCCTGCTCTGTCACCAGGGGAGCTTTGCTGGCTGTCCCAGTGAGGTTTGTTGTAGACATGCCAGATAGTCACTGCTTTATTCACTGCTTCTGATTCCCAGTGAGCAGGCAGAGTGCTGTGAGGATGGCAGGGTGCTCTCTGGGGGGATGCAAACTGCTGCTGCTGTGTCTGCTGCTGGTTTTGGGAAACATTTGTGACAAGGGACAGGGACAGTGCAGCTGTGTCTGGGCCTTGTGTCTGCAGGAACCCAGGGCTTGCCTGGGAGCATTTGTGGAGCAGGAGATTTTCCAGACAGACAGACAGACCCTCCTCAGCCTAGAGAGAGTGGGTGGGGTATAAAGAAACACAAACTTACTGAAAAACAGAGAAAAGCCTTACTTTTATAAGAGGATTTTGTCTTCAGTCCTTCTGCTGGGGTTGAGTTGGGGGTTCTCTGTCTTTCATAGAAGTCCTTCTCAAAGAGAGCTGAGAAACTGCTCTTGGTTTTTTTGTTTTGTTTTGCTTTGTTTTTTGGGGTTTTTTTTGTTAATTATTCTTTTCAGTCCCAGCACAGTAATCTTCATCTTAAAAAGTATGTCAGGCACAGCTTTTGGTAGTGGGATCATCTTGGAGATTGGTCCTATTTTAAAATCAGAGTAATAAGGTTTTGTGTGTGTGCTGAGTCAAAAGGTTTGATCCTCTAAGGTTAAGGAGCAGTGGCCTGTGTTAGATGCTGATAGTGGGAATTCACCCTAGTCTTGGGATGCCTTCAGAAAGGAATGTTTAAGTCTCATTTCCCAATTATGAAAGGTTTTGGAAGCCTGGAGAGTGTATTGGCTTCTGCTCCCAGCCCATTACTGACATGGTGAAACACTGATGTGAGAAGTGCAGCTTTGTGCTGTACCTGTAGGCACAGTCTGCCTGTAAGACTTTGCACTTCATGGCTTTCATCCGTGTTTTAAAGGCAGTGTTTATCACTTTATTGAGCTGTGTGACTGCTCTCCCTGCTCTCAGCAGAGAAATGTTAATGCTGTCTCTGGAAGGTGGTGCCTCCAGAGCAGCCAAACCTGGCAGAGCCCTTGGGTGGAAGAGAGGGAGGGAGAGGGCTGGGTGCAGTCCCTACCTCTTTGTGGTTGGTTATTTTAAAAACGTTGTTGTAGAATGTGCAAAGTGAAATTCATTACCAGGAGCAATTACCTCTATTGCTGCCAGACAACATCTTTCACTGAGGGAATTCCCCAGAGGATTTTTTTTTTCTTTGTGTTGCATAGTTTTCCACAGGTATTTATAGAATTGACATGAGTTTGCTAACACAGAAGTTTACAAGGTGTATAAATCAATTTAGGGAATCACTGAAATGTCAGCTGAGTCAGGTATGACAAAAAAGCATGTTTCCTGCAATGAAATTAATGCTTGGTATTGATAGGTAGCTGAAAGGAAATTATCCAGATATATCTACTCTACGTGATAATTTTATTCAATAATTTTAGTAGAAACATCATAGTAGTTCTGATACAAATTCATGTTTTGTAGGGAAATAAAGATTTGGTGGATTGCATTGCACAGTGAGAAGTGGAACTTCCTTAATTACATTCTAGGTTTTCCCCCTGTCTAGACTTAGGGACAGGTAGAAAGCAAAGGATGTTTTCTTAACTTCCTAGAAATCTTTAGCAATTTCTGAAGCAATCATCTTGATTTGTGATGCAAGTCCTTGCAGGCCAGGCTGTTCACTGTGGGGTATTGCCTGAAACTGGACTGGTTCAGCCATAAGTGAACTGGAGAGAGAGACTTAAGATGTTTATAGTTTTCAAATATTTATGTTCTTTCACACTTGTGAGGGATCTGTAATTTTTTTTATTGCCCTCCTTCCAGATGTTTCCTTGAGAGCAAGTAAAAGTGTTTTTTCAGGTGTTATAAGGTTGTTTTTATTTAAAATACTCGTAGCTGCCCCTAGTAACAATAACGAAAAACACTTCTGATGTTGATGGAATTTTTAACCTTTTATTTTTTAAGCAGTCGATTTCTGAGACTTTCCAGTGTGCTGCAGGAAGGAGGACAATTTTCGGGAAAAAAGGGATTGGAAAACACAACACACAGCAAATTTCAAATGCGCAATCAGCAGTGAGGAACTAGAAATCAGTCCTGGGTTTTCTGAATCATAACAATCCCAATATCTATGGTGAACTGAAACTCAAGAGTGTGCCATGCAGATTACTAGATATAATTATCTCACTCTTATGCAACACTAAATGAAAGTTTCAGTCGAGTGCTGAGCTTTTCCCTCTGCCTGCACATGGAATTACTCCTCCTTGTGCTTTGCTCTCTGCACAGTGCTGTAGGAGCTGAGTCCCTGGGCTTGCAGAACGTTCCCAGTCTGGTGTGGGCACACACTGACAGCTCCTGCTCAGGTTTATTCTGCTGCCAGTCCCAGGGCAGGGTCTGCTCCCTGCTCCCCAGGTGAGGCACGAGGCTCCAGCCCTGGGAAAACGAGGAGGCAGCAGGAGGAGGTGAGCGGGCTGAAATTCAGGAGAATGCCTCAGAACTGCATTTTTGTCCTGGTTTAAGCCAGCCTGCCCACAAACTGCATCACCAGGGGTAGCGGTACACCAATTTAGTGTGCTGGTTTTGGTTTGTTAATTTGGCTTTTTTTTTGTTTTCAGATAGGATTAGGAGGAAGGTAAAACAGGTTTAATTTTAAATGGTGCAAAGAGAAACTTTATTATTAGAAACTATAAAAAAAACCACCTTAGAATAAAACTTTAGACTGCTTCTTCTTTTTTATACACCTTTTTTTTTTTACACTGAAAACGTTTAGAAGACAACTTAGTTTACCATTTTAAAAATAGTTTTTTATTAATTTATTGGGAAAGGAGACTTTCTTTTTTACTTTTTGGAGATATTTTTTACAAGAAACAGTTTTCTTGTGGTTTTGGTGTTGTAGTGATTAGCTGTTTGGGAGAATGGAATTTTGATTGTTATTGTAAAAGTTTTTCTTTAACAATATTTTAGAACTGTTATTGAGGATTACATTAATTATGGGACACACTTCAAGTATTATAATAGTTTAAATAAAAGTTTTTTAAAAACGAAAAAGGGTTTTTTTCCTTTGAGCATCTTGTAATTTGGATTTTTTTTCCCCCAAACAGATCTCAAAGTAGTTAAGTTTTGATAATGCAAGGCACAGAACACCAAGGTGGCCCGAGCCAGCCTTCCCAAGAGCATTCCCAGTGCTGAGGCTGTCACTGCAGGCAGGACAGTGTCCCTGGGACCACCCTGCTCCCACAGCTGCTGCCTGGGTCCTTGTCTTCCTTGGCTGTGTTTTATGCCCACCCTGAATTCACCTCTCCTCGCTGAGTATTCCTGCATAAAGTGAAATACTGGCTCTATTTGCAGTGCTTTGCCTAACCAAAGGCTCTATTAATGCAATTAAGTAGCTATGTTAAATGAGCTGATCCTCTAGGCAAATTCCTATTCTTACTAGCTCCCACATAGGAAAAGAAAACTTTGCTAATCCTTTAATTATATTGCAAACTGAATCTGTGTAAGCCTTTTGACACATTTTTTTGAGTTGCAGTTCAGGCTTAGAAGGGATCTGTGGCTGATGATACCTTTGGTCTGTCCCACAAGCCATCAGAATGAGAAGCTGCAGCTTTCTTTCCCCCCTTTTCCCCAGCAGTAGGACAAAAATCTCCGTCTGATTTCTTTAGGATGTACCTTTCCTCCCCTTTCAAACTGTTACAACACGTTTTGTTTTCTGTTCTTCACATCCAGTGGTGTGCTACAACCATCTCATCTACAATTGCCTTTTTCTTCCCCCTGAATAAAGAAGGAGGCTGCTCAACAGGAAATAATTTTTTTTAAAGCCCTACATCCTGTAATTTAAAGAATTTCAATTTAAGCTTTATTTAAATAGAAATTTAAATAAATGTAAACTTTCCTCTATCCAGCATCTCCTTGCATCTAAGGGGAATCCCTCTCCTCCAGTGGAGGCTCCAGCAGTGCTCTGGATTTTATATTCCCTGATGCCTTGGGAGGCTCCCTGGGACAGAGGCTGGGCAGAGTTAAAGGAATAAATTGGGATTTACTAAAAACCCTTCCAAGGATTCACCTTGGGCAGTACAAGAGCCCGGCCATGGCTCCACCCAAGATGGACCCTGGGTCAGGAGTTTCACACTTTGATCACTTTGGGTCCATTTCCATCTTGGGGTTCATTGTCCAATCCCAGCTCCAGGTTCTGCAGTCCCATCCTCCCAGATTCTCTCCTCCATTCGCTGCTGGTTGCACTTTTTGGGGCTGGAGCTGCAGCGCTGTCCTTGGTTGTGGGGCTGGGAAAGGATTGTTTTGTGTGCCTGAGCTGGGAGGAGAACTTGGAACACTTTGTGTGGAGTTCAGAGTCACACACCAATGCAGTGCTGAATCTGGAAAATAGGAAAGATAAACCTTGGGGCATCATTTCCTCCCTTTAGAGGCCTTTTAAGGCATCAACCCCACCCATGCCATGAACTGAGGGGGCTGCAGGGACCCCTCCCCTGAGCCCTGGGCTTCTCCCGGGGTCACTGACTTCACCCTGATCCTGCCACATCCTCAGCACAGACAGTGAATCTTCAGTGTCCCTTAAAGATGTTCCCAAAGACTTCAGCAAGGGGCTGTCTAGGCTCTGGGTTAGAAGTCGTTGTTATTAATTTCCCTTGTGTTTCACCAAATCTCAGCTGACATTGCCTGCACAGCTGTTTTGCAGTTACACATTTAATAATTCCTGCCTTCCGTATTTTTGAAGTGTAGGTAAGAGAACAACAAGGAGAAACATTTTGGCTCTTTCCCACCTTTGCCCACCAATCCTTTAATGCTCTGCTGATCACCACAGTGTTGCAATAAAGGATTATCTGACATATTTTCAAATCTCAGTCTGTCTTGGTGTCTCAGGTTTAGGTCCCCAGAGTTTTGAGACAAGTTCACAGCAAGTGTCCAGTGCTGAGTGTGAGTTTCCCTGAGCTCAGCAGAATCTCTGTGGTCACCATCAAGGATTTAAAACCTTCCCTTTTCTCTCCTGTGCCATTTTCTTTCTGCATCACTGAGAGCCGCCCTGCTGAGCTGGGCACAGCATCTGGGCTGGGTTTGCAAGTGAGGAAATGGAGCTTCTGACAGGACCTGAGGCAATACAACCTCTCCTTTGTTGGCAGCACGAGGCAGCAGTGTCAGAATAGTTTATAATGCTCCCAACAGGGAATGCAGATGAATTATTTGCAAGAGCAAATCCTGGTCCTGCACCAGTGCCAAAGTGGTCTTGTCACACACAGGTTATGAGCTAGACAGCGTGTTCCTGGGAGTGCTTGCCTCAAGGTTTACAAGCTATTGGAAAAAAAGTTATGGACAGAACTGCATGGAAAAGTGCACTTTTTGTTGCCTGACCCTAGTTTTTTTCAGCATCTGGGGGCTGTACGTGGTGCACACACCTTTTGAACGTCCCAGCACAAGCCCTTGACTCACCTCAGCTCCACTCCTTGTTACACTTCAAAAGAAATTCATACCTGAGGTAGTCAGACCTCTGCAGTGATTTGGAATGTACAGTTCTGCAAGATTGGAAGGAATTCTCCAAAATAAATGGGATCCTAAATGCACTGAGGGTAGAATCACGTTTATGAACAATAAAACATTTTTTAGCTGGCACCACCCCAAAGCCATGAGAACTGGACTTGGTGCTGCAGCTCTGAGATCTCTGCCTCAGAGATGGGGCTGGGCATTTGCAGCCTGTCAGAGCCAGGCAGCAGGAAGGCTCTGCTCTGCTCTGCTCTGCTCTGCTCTGCCTGTGGTGCATGGGCTGGTGCCAGAAATCCTCCCTGAGCTGTGCTCTGTGGTGGGGGAACCCAGGTTTGTGTGGGTCAGTGGTGTGCTGTTCACACACACCCACACCCTCCATGCCCTGGAGGGACACCTGCCAGGAGAGATTATTGCAAACAGACATTGCTCTGGCTGAGTCAGATCCTTTCTAAGGCAGCCATTTAAAAATTCCTGCTGGATTGGATCCCTGGAAATATTCCAGGCCAGGTTGGACATTGGGGCTTGGAGCAACCTGGGAGAGTGGGAGGTGTCCCTGCCCATGGAATTGGTTGGGCTTTAGGGTTCCTTCAGCCTGAACTATTCTGGGGCTGATTCTCAGCATCATCGGGGAAGATGCAGTTAAAACATCAGCCTGGATGTTTTAACTTCTGGTTGTACCTGAGCTTCTTACCCAAGAGTCATCTACTGAGAGACAGCTTGTCTATTTTGATTCTTACCAAGGCTTTTTTTTCCCCCCTTCTCCACATTCACCAAGAATTCTATGTTGTGCTGCGAACAAAATGTAGTTCAAGGATTTTAAACATTTTTAATTTTATTCTGAATGGAAGACCATCTGATGCTACGTGCAAAACTTTAAAGCTTTCAAGAGGCCAATTCATTACAACCTTTGTAGGAAATGCAAAACTAATTATCTGCAGCCCTCGGCTGAGGGTTGTTTATGTGCTGCAGCAGTTAACTGTTGGCAGAAACCTTCACCTCACACACAAATAGGAGGCAGCAGTCTGTCAGTCATGTCCTTTAAGAGCAGACATTGTTTGGATAGCATCGGCATCAGTTTCATGTTTGTGCAGTCTTGTCAAGGTGGATCTCTCTGGGGTGCACAGAATGAGTATTTCAACATTCCTGTAGGCAGCAGCATTACCCAGTGCTCCCAGCCCTGAGCTGGGGTTTGCCTCCAGGAATGCAGATTCTGCTCTGGGGGTTGCTCGTGGCTGCTCCTTCAGCTCAGCCTCCTCTGCAGGGAGCCAGGTCTGAGCCAGGGGGGCAGAGCAGGGCTGTTCAGCGTTTGGGGTGTGTTTGGGGTGTGTTTGGGGTCTGGGCTGTGCCCCATGGTGAGGCCAGAGGCAGCTCCTGCAGCACGGGGTGTGTGTGCAGAGGGGCCAGTGCCACAGCTGAGAGCCAGCTTGCAGGAAAACACCTGACACCAAACAGTTCATTTCTCCACATCGCTTCTCATATGCTGAATGATAAAAGGCAGGACAAGATTCCTGTGCCAAAGCATAAGTTTAAGGCCAAAAAGACCCTCTGCCCACACAGCAGGACATGAAAGAAGAAAATATCCAAACGTGCCCTTTGTTCTTTGGGTGTTTGCTCTTGGAGTCACAAAATCCCAGAATGGTTTGGGTTGGAAGGAGCCCTAAATCCCACCCAGTGCCACCCCTGCCATGGCAGGGACAGCTCCCACTGTCCCCAGTGTCCAGCCTGGCCTTGGACACTGCCAGGGATCCAGGGGCAGCCACAGCTGCTCTGGGCACCCTGTGCCAGCCCTGCCCACCCTGCCAGGGAACAGTTCCTAATTCCCAAGATCCCATCCAGCCCTGCCCTCTGGCACTGGGAGCCATTCCCTGTGTCCTGTCCCTCCATCCCCTGTCCCCCAGTCTCTCTCCAGCTCTCCTGGAGCCCCTCTGGGCTCTCAGGTGTCCCTGGAACTTCTCCAGGCTGAACAATTCCTCTCTCAGCCTCTTCTCTGCCTTTAAGTTCCTTCTCCACAGTAAACTGTTCCTGTGCCAGCAGGTCCAGGAGCACAGTCTGACAGCCCAGGTACCCAGCAGCTGCCTCCAAAAGGTTCTTCCCTCAATCCAGTCACAGGTAGGGAACATAATTTGTGGAATGTTAGTAGAAACTTCAGCTCTTTACTCCCTGCCTTTAGATCCTGTGTTTTCTGTCTTTTTTGGGACTTATTTCTGATCACTTCTGAGGACTGTGGCAGTCAGAGGTACTGGGGTTGTGCCAAGCCGTGGCTGGCACGGGCAATTCCCAAATCCTTCCTTCAGGCTGTTTGTGCTGCTGGACCAGGATCCTCCTGTCAGAGGTTCTGACAAGGGTCCACACTGTGTGGCAAGTAATTTTTGTGCTGAGTAATTTTAGTGCTGATAGCAATGTGTGGAAATGGACAAAAGGAATGTGTAGGAAAACCTGGAGGGAGTGGGACTGGAAACCAGCTGTGTCCTGAGGATGTGAGGTCTCTCTCTGCTCCTGCTGAAGCATCTCCCCTGGTGTGAGCAGGGTGTGACCCCTGGGACACCTGCTTTGGGTTGCTGGCCCAGAATTCATCACCATCCCACCCAAGAGCTCCCCAGGGAGTGCTTTGCCTCTGGACAGCTCCTGGCGAGGCCAGGTCCTGCTGGCACTGGGGACATCCCTGAATCCTGCAGGGATGGGGACACAGGGGATGCTGAGTGCTGCCTCAGGGACCCTGCTGACAGCCAGGGCTGCTGCACAGCTCTGCTGGACAGAAGTTAATCATAAACTCCTTCCCTCGTGGCTTTACATGAAGAAAAAGATGCCATTCTTTACAGGATAAGGCATAGTTCATTTGGTTTCTGATTTGCATAACTAGAGGTATCATTTGTTTTGTCTTAGCCATCTTGAGAGCCTGTTATTCATGGTGTTACAAGGAGGAATGAGGTAAAGCCTGTCTCTGCTCCCACACCCTGAGAAAACCATTTTTTTTGGCATTTTGGGGAATGAAGTCAGTTCTCTGGGTTCACAGAGTGGTCAGGGCAGAAAGCAGCTTCTCAAGGCATCAATTCTCACCTTCCCACCCCTTAATCACCAGTTGTGGAAAGTGTAAACCAGCAAAAGCTCAGGGAGGGGAAAAGGCTCCAGGCTGAGCCAGCTGCAGACCAGGAACCACCAACACCTGGCTCAGGTGAAATCAGCCCCTGGAAGTTAAAAATCCAGGCTGGTGCCAGCAGCACATTCCCAAAAAAGGAGGCTGAGAATCCCAGAATGGTTTGGGCTGGAAAGAACTTTGAAGATCAGCTCATTCCATGGACACCTTCCCCAGGTCAGAGCAGGAGTCAGGGATGGCTCTGGGGAATTCTCTCTTCTTGGGTAATTTTTACCAGCATGTGAGTGGATGCTTTTGTAGGAGAGAGGGAAATTGATTTGAGGCAGTGGTCTGCATGGTGGTTTTTGAAAAGCTCTGCTTTTCCTGCAGAGCTGCATTTGTGAATCAAAAGCACAGATAAAATCAGTAATAAGGGAAACACTGAATAATGGAGAGGAGGGCTGGAAGCTGGGCAAAGTGGGTGAGATTAGGTTCAGTGTAAATAGTCTGCAGCACCCATGGAGGGAAATTCCTGTAGCAACTGAAAGATGGAAATAAACTTACACAACAGAGTGCAAGTTCTGCAGGCATATATCTTGACTTTTTTTTTTTTCCCACTTTTCTGGATTTTTACTTTTGCATAGCTTGATGTCTCAGGTTTTCAGGCACTAAAACTACATTTTCTCAAACGAAAAATCAGCTTGTTTGACATGTTCAGAGGATTCACAGATGGATTGCTTCAACAAAAGACACAGATTTAATATCAAGGACACAAGTGAAAAAAAACAACCTTGTAACTCTTGGTTTCAAAGGAGAATCTTTTACTGAACCATAGTGTGTGTGTGTGCTACTTCACAGAAATTAAAGGGATATTAACTTTTCATTTCAGCATATGGAAGCTATAGCTTCTCAAAACTCAGCTAAAGTTGTTGAGAACTGAAACCAACCACTGCAATACCATGTCAAGTGTTTCAAGATGAATTTTTAATGCATTCTGCAAACAGAACCACGATGGTTTCTTTCAGAAACAATGAAAAAACCCATCTACTGTTGCTAATTAAATCACAGTATGTCTCACTACAGTTACGGGCTGCAAATTGTATTTATTTTTCACTAAACAAATTATATTATGTCAAGCTGCTGGAGTGAACAATAGTTATTGTTGGGAAATAGGTTCAGATAAGTTGTACAAGCTACACTTCCTCCCTTAGAGTTTCCCAAATTGAAATTGCAGGTTGTGGCCTGGGGACAGAGTGTACCCTGGGCTCTGGAGGCACAGAGACCTCAGTCCTGGCAGGTTTCCTTGGGGTCCATGTGGTGGGAAATAATTATCACAGCAGCCCAGGTCTTTCCTTATGTCATGAATAAAGCACATCAGCAGTGAGGTTTTCCTTTCCCCCCATCTGGATAACCCAGCACAGCAATACTGACAGTTCTCACTGTAAACATAATTTAGTAAAACACAATTTCCACAAGCATCTCCCACAGAAATTGTCACAGCTGCAGGGGGAGCAGCCTGGTCACTGCTCAGGTTTCTACATCAGTCACTCAAAACTTGATGATGTATTTGGGGAATCCTCCACAGGGAATGAGGAAGAGGAGCTGCTGGAGAGTCTGGCTGCTTTTCCCTGCTTCCTCTGCCCATTGTCAGGAGTGTCCCTGCAGCTCTGCTGGGCTGCAAGGAGCAGACAGACCCATCCCTCCAGCTCTCTGAACTGGGTCTGGGGTCTCCTGGTTTGAAAGACAAGTGTCTGCTAAGGAAGGCAGGAGCCTCTCTTTGAAATGGGCAATATAAATATTTTTNGAACAGGAGATATCTCCTGGAGGGAGGATGGGCTGTGGGAAAGATAAAGAGCACTGCCCCAGCTGTTGAACAGCTGGGGATGGAACACACACTGCTGGACACATCCTGATTTGAAACTTAAGACAAGGGTTCATTTCACATTCCCTCCCTGTGTCCATCTCCCCTCTGCTGCCAGAAACCTGATGGAAAATAGATGGCACAAACCATTGTGGCATCATCCTCCAGCTCTCCAGTGCCTGGGGTCCCTTTCTTTACTCCTCCTTCCTCCTTTCTCAGGCAGAAAGGTCGATGGACAGAAACAAGTTCAATGTTTTCTTCTGCATCTCTTTATCAAATTGTATGTAGGATGCAGTGGCTGTTGGTCTATATGTCCAGGAAGGCATTTTTATCAGTTGATAAATAAATTTGGTTCCTGAAGTAAGATTTTCCTCCCAAATTTGCCCTAAACCACAACAAAGTCACTACCTAAAACACCTATAAGCTGATTTTTCTTGCTGTTCAAAGTCACCATTATTGGCAAAAGAAGGTTGTACATAAACACCCTCTCACTCCAACTGTGATTTGACTACTCCTACATGAGAAATAAGCACTGAAATGGTGCCACAGAAATGCTGGCTTTCTCCTGGAAAATAGGAGCCTGAGGTATGCCTTGTGAGATGGATCCACTAAGGCTTCTAAAGCTGATATTTGGCAGGGACATTCTGCTGGCACTTGGTGCAAGTGAGGTTTATTTCCATGAAATGCATTTCTGTCCCTTCAGAAAGGATTTCTGATGTCCCCAAAGCTGAATCACAGAGTGTTTTCGGCTGGAAGGGACCCTGAGGGACACTATTTCCAACCTCCTGCTGTGGGCAGGGATCCCACTCACTGCAGCTGAGATTTTGGGGGGTTTTGTTCTGATTTGGACATTCCAGCAGCAGCTTGTCCTGTCATCTGGTTTAGGTGGCACTTTGCAGGATGAAGCAGAGCTCATCATTGAGAGAAATAAGGCTCTCTTTAGAATTTTTGAAAGTTTAATGAGTGATAAAAGAGATAATATCCAGCATTGGGGTGATTGGGAAACTGCCCAAAGCACATCAGTTAGCTATAACAACTTTCTTTATGTATTTTTCTTTATTGCACTGATCAAATGTGTATTTATGAAGATTATATATATTAAAATATTTCTTGGGGTTCTTTTACATGTTTTGGGATTTTTTTAGCTTTGTTCCGCTCTTGACTTGTGCAGTAGGGAGTCATGTATGGTTTTTTTGTTTGTTTTTTTTTTTTTATTTTTTATTTTTTTTTGAAGTCATGTATGTCATTTTTTTTACAATGTAAATGCTATTTCTTCACAACATGCTATTTCCTCATAACCACAAACAGGGAATTATTGATAGTACAAGTTGTTTTTATATTCTTTCTTTTGATGTTATCTCCATGTTCTTTTAATGTTATTTAATAATACAGATGGTTTTAGTTATTCCCACAAACTCATCTAAGTTATTTTTACTCTCATAGGTTAGTTAAAAAAATAAAAGCATTCTGCAAAAGTTAATATTATAAAGCCTCTGTTTTAACATTTTGTGAAAGCCTAAATTATAATATATATTTGTTACACTAATACACATATAAGCTATAAATGGCCTGGGCATAGCCCAAAGAAGCTGATAAATTGTACAATAACAGGGACACCAGAACAGGGACAAGGTGAAGCTCTGCAGGGTGGTTTAATCTGTGTTGGAGTGTATGAAATAGAAGCCTCCCTGAGTCCCTCAGACAGAGAAAAGAATGCAGGGACTGAATTAAAGCCTTTAGAGAAATTAAATTATATTAAACCACACAGACATGAAGTCGAAGTATAAGCTTTAGTTTTAAATAAGTAGAAATATTCTTGTCACACAGATATGAAATAGAAGTGTAAGTCTTAGTTTTGAGTAAGTAAGGATATACTTTAAGTGCCTTAAGAGAGCAAAAGGCCCTAGAATCTAGTGTAAGGTTCAGGCCTGGTTGAAAGGTCAGGAACTTGGCCCCAGAAATAATGAAAACACAGCAGAACACTGCTTACATTTTCTAGACAGAACAGACAGAACCATTTGCATGAATAGATGGAGCTGTATGTGTAAATGTGTCAGAACTGACACCAGTTTCATACTGCAGAACTAGAATTCTAATAAGGTTCAGAAGGAATGTTTTAGGTTCGTGTTTTTAGCTCATTGGATGATTTACAAACAAAAACCCCTGCATCGGGGTGAAAAAGGCATCCACCATCATCATCATCATCATCATCATCATCATCATCATCATCATCATCATCATCATCATCATCATCATCATCATCACTACCACCTCACACATGGAAGAAGAAGAGCAAGAAGAAGAGAAGAACAGAAGAAGAAATGCCAGGGAGCTGCTGCAGCTTCTGCTCAGGACTCTGTGCCAGAAAATTTCAGCATGGACTTTAACACTCTGAACTCTCTGCCTTCAAGACTGATATATTCATGCATTAAACAACTTTACAGCAACCAACAGCTGCTCTTGTCTCTTTGAAGACCCGTGAGTAACTCCACAAATCTGGAGGGAGGAGGACACAGGGAAGTTCTGGATGGTGGAAGGCAGCTGGTGCTGCTCAGCCCCTGAGGAAAGGAAACCCCAGGTGTGAGTTAGAGGAAAACTCCTCAAGGGGAGGAGAGCTGATGGCTTGCAGGGATGGTTTGGAGCACCTGGGCAGGAAAACCCCGAGGCTTGGACACCCCTGACCCTGCAGAGAGGCTGCAGCTGCCTCTGCTGAGCCTGCCCTGGGGAGAGGGGTGAGCTCCTCTGGTCCTTCTGGCTCGTTTATGCTTGGTTTGAGATTCCACACACACAGGATTGGATCGTGCAGGGTTGCATCATACAGAGTATTCCTGGGTTTTAGCCACTCTGTGATTCCAGGAGTCAGGGGAGATTGCTGTCCTGCCAAACCCTTCCTCAGAGGCTCAAGGGTGTGTCTATTCTATTCTATTCTATTCTATTCTATTCTATTCTATTCTATTCTATTCTATTCTATTCTATTCTATTCTATTCTATTCTATTCTATTCTATTCTATTCTATTCTATTCTATTCTATTCTATTCTATTCTATTCTATTCTATTCTATTCTTCCATCCCATCCCCATGAGAAAAAAAAAAATCAAACATTTGGGGCTACTCGAGGACAAGAAGATCACAGGGTGTTGGTTTTTGTAGGACACAAATTTGTTGTTGTGTGTCTTCTGTGTCTCTACATAAACGATGTTGCTGCTGCCTGAACTTTTTCAGCACAAGCTTCACCTCAGCTGAGGAATCTGAAGCAGAGATGTTGAGTTGTGTGTTTTTTGAGGTCTCTCTTTTTTTGGGGTGCGTGTTTTTTGAGGACTCTGTTTCTGCTGATGGATTTGGTGCCTCGAGGGCGAGGGGAGCACTGAGAACTCTTGTGTGTGGCCAAGGCTGGCCACAGTTCAGTGGCCCTGTGCCCAAGGGCCACCACGCCCTGCCCAATTCCCCCGGGGCACGGTGACACCACAGCCACGATGCCCTAATTATTTCTTCCTAAGTAGTTTTTATTTTGAGTGGATGATTGTTTTCACCACAAGCTGTAAACTTCCAATATAATTGATAGTAATGAAAAATGTGTTTGGGGAATAAACTCCTGTTTGTAATGCAAATAGATTCATATTTCTGCTCTTTTTTTTTTTTATCTGGGTAGAATGAGCACTGCAGGAAATCTGTGTGTAGCTGTACTTTTGTTAGATTAATTAAGGAGATTAGCTGAGAAAAGCATGTTTTATCAGTAGCAGAATTAACAAGCACTTTGAGATTTTATTTTCCTGATTGTTTTCTTTATGAAGTGTCTTGCTCCATCTGGGAAGAAAGCAGGAGCAAGAATGGCAACAGTGAATATTACTAAGAAATCCAAATGAAACCAGCATAATTTTGTTTCAGCTTTTTCTACCAAACTTTTTTACCCAACTCCTTTTCTTGACTGTTCCTCAGTTGTGCTTGTACTTCTAATTTTAACATCTATTCTGATGCATATATGTTAATAGACTTATATAATTCATAGGGTACATCCACGTTAGGCTGACAAGGTACAGCTCAGAGCTCAGCTCAAGTTGGAGCAATAATAATCCAAGACAACAGAGCACAGGAATGGTGCAGAGAAATGAAATCAGAACAATAGTTTTT
>VWZS01002982.1:30698-45484 GCA_013397075.1 Rhabdornis inornatus | reverse complement strand
TCTTTTTTTTTTTTTTTTGAGGTAATAGATAAAAAGTTCAGTACATTGTAATAACATTGTTTTCTCTTCTTTGTACTGAATAAATGATGTCTGGTAGGTTTTGGTTGTCTCTGTTGAGTTTTTGCAATGTGTAGATGATGTGAACTGCTGCTCCTCAGCCTGCACACAGGACAGTGAAAACTCTGAAGTGAGGGCAGTGAGGATGGAGCACAGGAGGGGCTGAGCAAAAAAAGAACCAGGAATTTGTGTAAGGACCTTCAGCATGGGGTGTATTTTCAGTGCCTAGAAACTTGTCTAGGAGACAGTGCAGGAGGGAAAAGTGCTGGGAATACCAAACCCAAAGCGGGTTGGAATTGGAATTGCATCTTTTTAACCTCAGTGAGATCAGTCAGACATGAGTCCTCTGCATTTAGGTGAAGCTTTGTATTTATTTTTTGATCAGAAGGTTCCAGCATGGTGGCCCCAATTCAGCCAGCTAAATCAGAGGGCACATTGCTGGGAGTTAAACACTATCCCTAATTATTCTGGTGGTGTTGGCTGATGGAAGCACGCTGAAAATCTTCATCCCAACTCTCCAGCCAGCAGTGTAAATATCTGTATTTGGATGACTGACCTTCCTAGCAGGACATGGTGTTTCTCCTGTACACAGGCCCCAAATTATATGGGGACATCTGTCACTTTGTCAGGCTGCAGAATGGCCTGCAGCTGGTTTTATTAGCACTCTGCTGCATAACCCCTTCAGCTGAATGACATTATCACTGCACTGCACAGAAGAATTGTGAGCAAGTGGCTGCTCACAGTGTCACATTTAAATGGTAGTCATTTAGCTGGAGCAATGGCATAGATCAGCACTTGTGGAAATTTAAAGAATTATCTGATATAAATATTTACAAGACATGGGTTTCCCTGGTAACTTGAAATATCTAAAAGGCAAACCTGTAAAAATGTAGGGAGCTGTGACACGTCTCTTAGTGTTAAGATTTGTTCAGCTATTCAAGATGGTGTTGTACTAGAAAACCATCAGTTTTTGGAGAAGTAAACTTGGATAGTTGTACTGCAAGGCAAAATTAGGTTCATATCTCATGGAAAGAATAGGCTCCTTGCAGCAGTGCAAGTAAAACATTTGCCTGCTGTGTTTTGTTATAGCACGTGCCTTCATTTTAAAATTATTAGAAAGATAATAACTCTGGCATCTGAGTCACAGAGTAGCCACTGAAAGCAGCCCCTGAAAGTTGTGTTTCTGTGATTTTATGGCCCGTTTTTTGGGAACACTCTGCTCTTCCCCCATTCTCTGGATCATTTAAGGACTAGCAAGTGGCTGTGGCCACAGAGGGGTGACTAATTTGAGCCAGGGTAGCAAGACCTGTAACCACAGCTGGTGGCTGCCTGTCACGCCTCTGTGGTGTATTCTGTAAGTACACATTAAAATATTTTATAGGATAGAAATGGTATAAATTGTTTTATAACACTGTTATGTATGTGGTTTTACTCAGCAGCTCTTGAGACAACTGCAGCTCGCGTTCATGGAGCCAACAATGGTCTGTTGTAAAGAAAAGGTGTGGGAGGAGAATAAAAACGATCCCATGGGCCCTGCCAACTGGGTTTAACGTGGGTTTTGTGCTTTTTGGAGTTCCTCTGGGGTGGAGGATGAGAAAGAAGGCTTCACACGTCAGGGTGAGGAGTGGAGCTGTTTGCCTGGAGCACCTCGTTCTCAGGGTCACACAAGGCTTGGGTCTGCACCCAGAATTTGGGTTGGAGGTTGGGATTGATGATCCTGGGCTCATTTCCAGCCCTCTTGGTTCTGTGGTTTCTCTGTGCATCCCTCCTGCCTCCTCCACAGCAGCCAGGAACTGATGCACAGCTGAAGGTTTCACTCCCAAACTGACAAAATCAGAGCACCACCTTTGCTCTGGGTCAATTCTCTGTGGCTGGATCCCACAGAACTCCCCACACAAACTTCCTGGTGGAAATTTGTCTGCACATGATGACAGTGGTGGCAATGCCACTTTGCAGCTAGAGCCTGGTTGAACAGTATTCTTCCTCTTCTCATTTTCCTCCCTTATTGCATCTGGCTTCACCAGTTGTGTTTTTACAGCAGGCACATAAAATCATGTGTTTTTTATGTCTTTTATTTATTTTTTTTAACTGGGATATTACAAGAGAGTATGTTTCCCCAGTTCTGTTCATTATGTGAACTTTGAAACTTCTTTCTTTAGTTATCAAAAGCACTTCTGCATTGTTTTGTCTTTGGAAAAGATAATTTTAAGGGCTTGATAGAGATTGCTTTGTGGGTTTCTCTCTCCTCTCTAAGAAGCCTGAATGAGGTTATTTTTCTGACACCATGTCAGGCAGTAGGATGGCAATCTCCATAATTACTACAACTCCTGCAGTAGTAGTAGTAGCATCCCATTTTATGCAACTGCTAGAACAAAGAAATTTATTAATATTTCACATTACAAAAGTTGGAGAGGAGGTGTCAGAAATAGAATTTCTAAGAATGAAGGCAAGAAGGGGGGGAATCCAGTGAGGGTGTCCCTGCTTGCTCCTCTTCACCTTCTAGTTAGATTTATTTTGCATGGAAATGGGAGTTTCAAAAGACCTGGGAGAAAATGGTCATTGAATTCACTGCATTTTTCCCCCCATGTGTGGTTGAGTACTTGGTGTGATGAGCACACCTGGAGCTGCATCACACACAGCTGCTGGTGGGACAGGTTGGTCCATCACAATTGGTTCAATCAACACAGAGGGCTTTGTTTTTCGCTTTGATTTTATGTTCCCAAACACTTCTTGGCACAGAGAAGCGTTTAAATTTCCTTTAGGATAAAAAGGTGTGGGTTTTTTTAACCTGTTGCCACCCCCCACCCCTCCCTTGCCCAACTCTGGTGTAAATCAGAGCAGAAGATTTCAGTAGTATTTTTCCTCTTGTTAGATATAGTCTTCAAGAAAAGATGACTTAAGGAATATTTAATCTGTTGCTGCAGAAAACAAAAAAAAATATTTTCAGCAAGAAAGTGATCGAGGCATTTAACTGGCCTGAAAGCTGCAGCTGAATTCCTACTGTATTTTTTACATTATGCCTTGCATGCCTGCTAATGCAGAAAATTAGTTCTTTATGGTTTCCCTTTCTTGATATCAGCAGCAAAACTGGATGGCTTTCCCATCCTTACACACTGCAGTGTGGTTCCCTGCCTTTGGAAAGGGAATTATTCGTGTGGGCTACAAAGCTCTGAAAAATGAGAGGATTTTAAGAAGAGAAATTGAATTTCTGACATAGTCTTCCCACAGTACATTCCAGTCAGTTAAGAACAAAAAGCAACAGAAACTGTTTGTATTTAGATGCAGCTCTGAGTGATAAACTGTTTCTCAGATGTTTTGATGGAAACTGATGGCTTAAAGATGGGGTGCTTTTCTGTATTTAACAGCAACAACAACAACAACAACAACAAAATATCAATTTTGGTTAAAATTAAAAGAAAAAGTAGGCAATGTACTTTGCTTGACGGGAATAGAGATTTCAGTTAAAACCAAGACTTTTATGTGCAAATGGAAAAAAAGAAATGTGAAGCAAATTTAATTTTAACGTTTGCCACGTGAATACTTCTTTGATCATTCAGCCTGTACTATTACATGATATAGGATATGTGAATCTGTAGCATAGTTTATTGAAACTCCAGTAGAAGGAAAGAAAACACAACTTCTAAAACATGGTACCAGCAGCTCTAAAAGAAAGTGCAACAACATCCCCCAAAATAATTCTGTTTGGATCCAAGCTGGAGCTGGTTTTGCCACTCTGCTTCATTTGCTGTTCCAGATTTTTCAGCAATTTGTTATGAAAAGCACTGTGAAACAAACACAGTGGAAAGCAGAGCTTTACTTAAAAGTTTCTTCGACTGCATGGCAAGTTCAAGACTTAATGAACTGCAACTATCAGACACAACTGTCAAACTGGCAAGAAATAGTAAATTTGGCCTTTTCCCTGCCACAGAGAGATGAGGATGCTTGCTGCTCTGCACTTCTCAAGCCAGGGCTTCACAGGATTTATTGTGGAAGAGCAACAATGGGGAGGCTTTGCTGCTTGAAGATGATGTCCCCTGGGAGCCAAAAATCTCTGTATTTATTCAGGTTAGCTTGAGAAAGCTCTTGCTGCTGGGGATGTGTATTGAGATAGAAAGCAAAATTTGAGGTTGCATAAGAAGGAGGAACATAAAATATTCTCTTTGTGGGAAATGAACAGAAAATCCCATTGTTCTGCATACAATTTACTCTCTTCTGGGAGAGAGAAAGTGATGCCTGTGCTTCTCTGCCCCCACTTTCCAATCCTTCTGTAACTCTCTCCTCTCCAGAATGGTGTTGCCCACTTAGGATTGCTCTTGGTTGCCACTGCCACCTGTGCCTTGCAGGGAGGTGACATTCCCAAATGAATTCCCAAGTTCTCAAATTTGTGAGATTTGAGATTCCCGAGTGCCCTGTGTGTTTCCAGCAGGCTCAGGCTCTGCTCTGCCCAGGACAGAGTGGCCTGTGAGGTGACAGGAGCAGGGTCCCTGAGCCTGGGGACACCCCTGGGCACTGAGCTCTGCTTTGCTCTGGGGTGGACCTGCACTGGAAGGGGCTTGATGCACTGCAGGAAGTATTCCAGGAAATCTGTGAGAGGAAATGGCATTAAATTACAGCAGTGAAACAGCATGATTTAAATGCATGTGATGTGAAATGTGCCAGGGAAGTGCACTGCTGAGAGACTCAAACCGTGCTGCACTTGCCTGGTCTGGTGACAGAGCACAGAGGAGATGGCAGTGGCAAACCCAAATGCTGCTTTCACACAGGAGTTGTGGGACATCTGGAAACCTCTGTTATCAGAAAGGTGCTTCCAGGGGTCAGGATTAACTGACACTGACAGGATATGCTTGTTGGATGGAAAGCAAGCTAATACATCAATGAACAGGTTCTTCACCTTTTCTGTCACAAATCCTTCTGTAAATTCTGTGCCAGAAGAGAGCATCTCTTTGCTCAACACCCAGAACTGCCACAGCTCTAGGGGGAAGGAGTTCATGAAGGGCGTCCTCAGTTGTTGGGTGTTTGAGGGGAGCTCAGCAATGGAGCTGGGAAAGGGTCTGGAGCACCAGGAGAGGCTCAGGGAGCTGGGAAGGGGCTCAGCCTGGAGAAAAGGAGGCTCAGGGGGGCCCCTGTGGCTCTGACAGGACAGGACAGCTGGGGACATTTGGGATCTTATCCCAGGGAACAGGGACGGGAGGAGAGGAGACAGCCTCAGGCTGCTGTAATTTAATGCCATTTCCTCTCACAGATTTCCTGGAATACTTCCTGCAGTGCATCAAGCCCCTTCCAGTGCAGGTCCACCCCAGAGCAAAGCAGAGCTCAGTGCCCAGGGGTGTCCCCAGGCTCAGGGACCCTGCTCCTGTCACCTCACAGGCCACTCTGTCCTGGGCAGAGCAGAGCCTGAGCCTGCTGGAAACACACAGGGCACTCGGGAATCTCAAATCTCACAAATTTGAGAACTTGGGAATTCATTTGGGAATGTCACCTCCCTGCAAGGCACAGGTGGCAGTGGCAACCAAGAGCAATCCTAAGCAGGCAGCACCTGGAGGCTCAGGGTGGATTTTGGGGAAATTCCCTCCTGGAATGGGCTCTCCAGCCCTGGCACAGCTGCACGGGGCAGGGGTGGAGTCCCCATCCCTGGAGGGGTTTCAGAGCCATGTGGATGTGGCACTTGGGGACATGGGGTAGTGGTGGCCGTGGCAGTGCTGGGGAAGGGTTGGGCTCTGCTCTTTGAGGACTTTTCCAACCTAAACAATTCCGTGATTATGTGACTGTGGTTCTGCAGCTCCCTCTGGTCTGTTTGGTTTAAGCCCCTTCCCCTCTTTTGGGTGGGTGGGAGGTTCTGCCACGGAGTGAGAACACCAAAATGAGTGCAGTGAGTGAGAAAGGGATTGTACTTTCTGCCATGAGTAATTTACCTCTTGTACAAACTTTGCTTTTTGATTAGTAGTGCTGGAATGACAGGTGTGGCTGAAACCAGAGCATTCACAACCAATTTGTGGGGGAACAGAAATCCAGGCACTCTCTGTAAGATGTGAAAATTCCTACCCTGTTATCAGATAATATGAGTAATTGTTGAATTACTTAAAAAGCAAACTTCAACATGTCCTTTCCTATATCATGACACCAATTTGGTTGCATATTAGGTATATTGTCTCTATGTTTAAAGTATTGAAAAACCTTCAAACTGGATCAACTCCAAAATCTCTGTTACTAAGCTATTGAGTGTGGAACAGTTAATATAATTGGGAACATACTAGTAAAAACCTGAAAAGAAAACACGTGCTGTAGTTCCAGTTGTGTAAATTGTTCAAAACTGAATATATGCTTAAGTGGGTCTTCGAGGGTAAGTATTATAAAATGTGGATNTTTTATATATACATATTGTATATGGCAAGGTGGAGTATTGGAATATTTGCTGTTACAGCATGTCCAAATATTGCCAGCAGTTGAGGAAATTTCAGACAATCTTTGTGCTAAACCAAAAATTGAAAATGGGCATTCAGAAGTCCTGGGGATTAGGGAAAGGATTGCCATATGATGGAATCATCTTAATTGTTGCTTGGTCAAGATGAGGTGCATTGGTTTGTGTTTGTTTGGGGGGCTTTTTTTATTTTTTATTTTTTTGTTAGTTTTGGTTGTTTGGGTTTTTTTTCATTGCAAACTTGGAGAATTTTAAGGACAGTAGGTTGAAGAATGTGTGCAGAAATGTCATGGAAATTTCACCCAAATTTCTTGGTGGGTGGGACAGGGCAGGACTCAATCACTGGATCCTTGATGTCCTGAGGTGAGGTCAGTGTTTTATCTCCCTGTGCACCTGAGTGAACTCCATCTGCTCAGAGGGATCCCAGACCATCCCCTGGGAGTCTGGAATGTCCAGATGTGCTGAGAGATGTGCAGATGTGCAGTCACAGGTTCCCTAAACGAGAGCTTTTCCACTCACAGTCCTTGGGGGTGAGGTTGGGAAATGTAATTTTGCTGAAGAGCCTGTTTCTCTGAGGGCTGTGTTCTGCTCTGTGGCTTCTGGAACGTCATTCCCTGCTCTCCTGGNCTGTAATGCTATTGGTTTTACAGCCTGAACATAATTTTGTTTGACACAAAGCCTGACCACATTTCAGCAGTCTCCAGCCAAATTTTGAAAACTTAGTTTTCAACTCACGGTTGGTGTAGTGCAATTCAGTTCTTACCTTTCTTATAGAATGTTGGTGGCTGTGACCCTTGTCAGTGTGAGANTTTTGGTTGTTTGGGTTTTTTTTCATTGCAAACTTGGAGAATTTTAAGGACAGTAGGTTGAAGAATGTGTGCAGAAATGTCATGGAAATTTCACCCAAATTTCTTGGTGGGTGGGACAGGGCAGGACTCAATCACTGGATCCTTGATGTCCTGAGGTGAGGTCAGTGTTTTATCTCCCTGTGCACCTGAGTGAACTCCATCTGCTCAGAGGGATCCCAGACCATCCCCTGGGAGTCTGGAATGTCCAGATGTGCTGAGAGATGTGCAGATGTGCAGTCACAGGTTCCCTAAACGAGAGCTTTTCCACTCACAGTCCTTGGGGGTGAGGTTGGGAAATGTAATTTTGCTGAAGAGCCTGTTTCTCTGAGGGCTGTGTTCTGCTCTGTGGCTTCTGGAACGTCATTCCCTGCTCTCCTGGGTTTGATCCAGGTGGCCAGACCAGCCAGTGCTCCTCTGGTGGACTGTGAGTAAATGGAGGGAGACTGTCACTTTTATTGCCAGTTTTTTCACAAGGTTGTAATGAGGCTCTGACCCTTCAGGGCTACTTACCCACAGAGTGTGGCTGCCAGGGAGCATGGTGCCAGCAGAAGGATGTTTTCCCGTGCCATAAAATCATTCAGGTGTCATGAAAACCTTGTACTTGGCTCTTTGCAGTGGTCTTTGATTTTCCATCAGAGCCCTGCCAGTCTCTGGTGTTGGTGTGTGTCTGTATCAGTCTTGTCCCTCATCTCACAGAAAACTGCAGTTACTTGAAATTTCAACTGTTTGTTTTTTTCCTGAAAATGTTTATAGATAGAAATTATTATATATAACAGGGGTGTAACAAGGTCTGAGATGTGCTGACTTCTTATTCTTGCCTCCCTATCGTGTGTTGGCTCACTTCAGGGAGAGGAGCTCTGTTTATAGCAATCTGGAGATGAACTCTTTTACAGCAGATCTATATTTGGGCATCTTTGCACATATCTTTGTGTCTAAAATGGGCACCATAATTCTTACCTTGTAGAGGAGTTCGGAGATTAGTTACTGTCTATAAAGAGCTTTGAAAATGTCAAATCCTGTGTTTGCATATTTTCAGAATATAATTAGAAGACAGTCAATTAATCTGCTTCCTGTAAATTAATAGATCACAATTGTTTGCTCTATAGAAATTGCTTGTGTGGATGCTTTGGGGTGGATTTATCTTTTTTCCTTTTTTAATTTTGGTACATATGTGATGACGGTGTTTGCTGAGGAGGCCAGGCTTCACTCTTGCAGTGCACAGTGTAGGAATGCAATCCTCAAAATCCAGGCTCTTCACATAGTTTCATTATTTACCTGCCTGCTCATTCTTTAAAACGAAGCTGCATGGTTTCAGCAGTGAGGATAACTTATTATGTAGAAAATTTTAACTTGGTCTCAGGAGGGTTTTTCATTATTTTCTGTGTTAGGATTGATGAAGCAGGGTGTGTGTCTCATCTTGATCCTCTATGTTTGATGCAGGAGCTCTCTGGAGAGATTTTTCTGGTCCATATTACATAAGTAATCAAAATAGAAGGTTATAAATGTTCCTCCTGGCCTTTAAAGTCTGATCTTTTAATTAAAACACAGGATTGTGTAGTGCAGGGCAAACCAAATGCTGAGGTTTGTGTCAGAATTGGTGTGGAGGAGCTTTCAGCACTGTCAGGTTTCAGAGGAAAGGGCTGGGGAGCTCTGGCTGCTGTTTGGACGAGGAGGGGAAGGCTGTCAGCACAAGGAGAAAGGTTAAGGTTGTGACAACTGGTGAACAAATGAGGTGGGGTGAAAAAAAAGAGCAAAACACAGAGAGCTTTGACTCCTGAAAAATGTTTAACGCTGCAACTGATTACAGTACTCCCTTTGGTCTGTTTCTGTCTGTTTACCCCATCTGTCCTTCCTGTGTCAGTTTGAACACCACATTTTTCTACTGGTACAGCTCTATTTCTGCTACTTTAGTTGGATTTCTACTCCTTTATTTGTATTGTTCTTTGTTACGTGGTAGGGCTGTAGCCTTGGTTCACTTCAGCTGTGCCATGCTTGAGGAGGGACCTAAATTGAGTTGAGTGTTCATTCCCTCCAATTTGGGCCAAATGGAAGCTGCTGAAACCCTAAAATGGGGGCAGGGACAAGGAGTGAGGGGCTCTGCCCCTACTTCACCTGCTGGGTTAGGTGATCCCTAGGGAAAATGGGATTTCTGTGCTCCTTCTCCATCACCTGCGCCGCAAACATTTCACAGCCGTGGTCCCCACAGACACCTGCCCATTTGCTGGACCCTCCACATGAATGAGTGTGTCCTGAAAATGTCTGAAATTTCCATTACAACCAATGCTTTCCAAGAAAGGGGTTGTTCCTTTGCCAGCACAAGGAATATATTGCAGAGAAGCCGAAGATTGGAGGGACCAGAGGCAGCAGGTGGCAGCCAGAATGTTTGGTGTTTGAGTGTGAGCTGCAGCTCCGAGTGCTGTGTGTCCTCTCTCCAGAGCTTGGGAGAATCAGACTCCTGGGAATGGGGTTGAGGGTGAGCACAGGGCTGGCTGTGTCCACCACCAGGTCTTTGGGGCAGTTCTGTCTCTGCCTCCGGGCTTGGGGCAGGTTGGATTTGGCCGTGCTTTGTGGGAATGACTCTCCACTTTTCAGGAATTCAGCCTGTAGGAGTATCCTCAGCCATCAGACAGCCACAGCAGCAGCCACCTGGGGAAATGAGATGCAGAGATGTGTCAGTGGCAGCCCCAGGAGCCCTGGTGCACGTGGGAGGGGAGGCAGCAGGGCTGTGGGTGTTTGCTAGTGACTGTGCTGTCACTGCAAGGCAGCTCTGGGGTCCCTGGGAAGCAGGGCTTGTGCTTTCTGGCAGGAAATCCCCACTGGACTGTGTCAAACACACTTTGACAGGAAGGTACCCGTGCTCAGTTTATTATTAGTGAATAATTCAGCTGCACTTACTGGCTGTACCCATTCCTGTAGGTTTTACTTGTTAAAATTTCCTTTTATGTGGCAGGATTTTTCCCTGTTGATAAACTGCTGCTGGAGTAGAAATGGTCTGCATTGAAAATAGAGCAGATGGGGCCATATTAGCCTGGTTCTCTCATCCATGAACACAAATGCTATAACCATTGTAATTTGGTGTAATTTCAATGCAAGTCAACAGAGTTGCAGGAGACTTTACGTCCTCAGCGACCTTTGTGTATTCCTTGACTTCTGTTTTGCATGCAAGTTGGGCATGGTATTTTCTAATTGACAGGGTAAGAGTTTATAACACAGGGTGCATTTATGTGTAATCTCCCTAATTGGAAAACTGTTGATTGGATAATTACATGTAATTACCTCAGTTGTTCTTGGCCAGACAGTATTTGTAGGATGGTTCAGGAAGGCAGTTCACTGTCAGATGCCAGAATAGGTTTTATGGAGCAGGTTGGCACTCGATTAATTCAATATTAGTTGAAGAAAGGAGACATCAAGCCATCCCAACCCCCACCCAGTGCCAGATATTTTGTATTTGTCTAGTTTGAAGCTAAACCTGAAGCAGACACCACTGCCTGAATATCCTCAGTGTGGGAGATCCAAATCAGTATTTTCTAATGTGCTCTTGGCAGATTAAAGCCCGATTCTCATTTATCTCTAGATTTTTTTTTTTGTGTGTAGTTCTGTTCAGTATCAGATGTCTACCTATCAGAGATGATGAAGTAATACTAAAAGGGTAGAGAAACCTCCTGTAAATTCACCAGAAAGAAACACAGAACCTAAAATACTCCAGTGTCTCTCTACCAGGTTTGCAAATTACTTCTTTATTTTATTTTAAAGAATCAAAATCAAACCCAAAATCAGCAAGAAAAGCCCCAGGAAACTTTTAAGAGCCAGCACTTCATGAAGGTACCAGCGTACCTCGTTTATAATCAGGTGCAAAGCACTCTGAAGGCTGCAGAAGACTCCCATGCCACCAAGGGAAGTTTTTAATTAGCCCCTCTAGGACTATGAGAAAGGCTTCAACCAAAGGTCCAACTTCTCTAATTACCTGTCCCACATGCTGTCCGTGAGGACATGCTGGGGAAGGCATCAATTTAATACTTACTTTACTATCCCCTTCCCTCTCCTCTGAAATGCCTTTACAGTTATTTTCAGCTTCAGGACAGTTTGCATTCCAAATATGTGAATTCTGTGTGTTTGCTAGCCCAGAAATCCTGCACAGTGAACCCTCTGCTCTCCCTGCAAATCACTGCCACTGCATTTACCACTTCCTTTGTCACAGAGCAGCACCAGACTATCACCAGCTGTGTGCAGAACCACTTTCTTCTGTTTGGTTTGAACCTGTTTTCTCTGACCTTTGTTTAATAGATTTTCTTTATTTTTAATTGGAAAAGAAATAGACCTGTGACACCCTAGTCATTCACTTTGTACACCTCCTGTTTTTGCAGACTTCTGTTGTACCCCCAGAGTTGATCCTTCCATAGAATTACAGAACATTTTGGTTGGAAGGAGCCTTTTAAGGGTTTCCTAATCCAACCCTCCCTGCAATGAGGTGTGACACCTTCACCTTGATCAGGTGTGTCAGAGCCCTGTCCAGCCTGACCTTGAATGTCTCCAGGGATGGAGCACCCACCTCCTCCTGGGCAGCTGTGCCAGGGCCTCACCACCCTCATGGTAAAATACTCCTTCCTTATATCCAGTCTAAATTGGCCTCCTTCATCTCAAACCCATCATCCCTTGTCCTTTGTTTGCGCTGTAGAGTCCCAGGTTAAGTTTTTACTTACCCAGCTGGGACATACTCAACCCTTTCCACTTTTCTGAACCTTTCCCAATTTATGTCTGTGTGGAAAGTCCAAAAGTACCCATGGTATCCAGGATGTTTCATACTGTTCACTTTTTTCTGTTTCTTTCCCAGGCAGTCCTGTACTCTGATTTGCTTCTTTTTTTTTATTGCTAAGCATTGGGATGGTGTTTTCATGGAACTTTTCCCAGGATCTTGTTCCTGAGTGGTGGTACCAAGTACAAAGTCCATCTTTCCACCTGTGAAACTAAGAGTGTTTTTCCTCACGTGTGTGGCTTTGCATTTGTGACAATTAATTTTGTCTGCTGTCTTGCTGTCCAGTAACTCAGGCCTGTTGAAGTTCTTAATAATAGATTCTCCTCATTACTATCTCAAATAATGCACAAGCCTTCTCATCTTTTGTAATACCTGTCCCAGTCCTTAACAGAATTCCCTGACAAAGTCCTTTGATGACTTTGTTTGATTCTAAGAACTGACAGATGGCTCAATATTCCAACCCTGTTTCCTAGCTTTTGATCAGATTTTTTTTTTCTTTCATCTGTGGAGTGACTTTTTTCTTTTAAGTCCTAGATGCTTAAGCATTTCCCTAAATATCTGTCAAAATGATTGTGAAAACTGTTTTTTGTTGCAATCCAAACACCTGTTGAACCCTTCTGAGAGCTCCTCAGGGTTTACAGGAGATGCCATCCTTGCACAAAGACCATCTGACTGTTCCTGAGTACATCGTGTTAATTCTGATGTCCACTAATCCTGTTCTCATTATAGCTTCTACTAATTGGTGTGATACGAGCATGAAATGTGTTGGCTCAGTAGATCTCCCTGGAAACTTTGAAATGAATTCTCAATCCTGTCATTATTCCACTCTCACGCTAATTTAACAGCAATGGAATGTGGCTTTCCTGCCAAAAGTGGTGGCACAGCAGGTCCCAGGATGGGGGACTCTTCCCTGGCAGAGGGGAGCACTCTGCTGCCCACCAGCATGCTGCTGGCAAAGCCATGGAATTTCAGGATGGTTTGGTCTGGAAGGGACCTTAAAGCCCATCCATCCCACCCTGTCATGGCAAGGACACCTTCCACTGTCCCAGGCTGCTTCAACCTGCCTGGGACACTTCCAGGGATCCAGGGGCAGCCACAGCTGCTCCGGGAATTCCATCCCATGGCCTCCCCACCCTCCCAGGAAGCAATTCCTGCCCAATATCCCATGTAGCCCTCCTCTCGTTGAAGCCATTCCCCTTGTCCTGACACCACATTGTTGTAAATAATCTCTCTCTGTGGGGGATTGCTGCCTTCTCCCCCAAATATTTCCCTCACCTCCACATTCATCCTTGCCCACTTATTCCCTTCCAGAGATGCTGCCTTCTTCCCAACGTTTCCCCTTCTTTTCCTTTCATTTCCCCAGGATGTGAGAAATACAGAATGCACATTTTGTTTTGTGCTTCAGAAGCTGGGCAAATACTGTCAGTAGAACACATCTGAAAACTTCATGAGTTAATGTGTCCTTGGATAGCATAAGCTGCTTTGATTTAGACTGCAATTTGCTGCTTTTCCTTCTGGGATTACTGAGGAATTTTCAGTTGCTGCAGTGATTGTTCTCTTTTGCTCAGTAATTTACTTGCATTTCAGGTTGCACACAGGTTTCCAGATTCTGAAATGAAAATGTCTTTAGAAGTCAAGAACAAGAAATATTTTTAGCTTGTCATGTTAAATTTCAATTAATCACCTCTGCCACCTTTTCCAGCATCAAAGGTTTGCAACACACCCTTGCAAACATCAGGCAGTGAATATAAGCCTTAAATACATAGCAAATGATTAAGCTTTTGAAGACATTGAAGACAGGCTTTTGTTAGGGCTCTTAATGTTTTGGTAGCAGTCTTGGTACCCAGACAATTTTTCTGCCATTGTTTTTTGTCTCTGGTTTCCATTCTCATCAATACTGATGCCTGTAATTTTCTTTTTAACTTACTGTCAGTGTCCTGGCTTGAATAGTTATACCAGGACTGCAATAAATCAGTGAAAAATCAGGAAATAGCACCTAGAGAGATCATGGCACAACCAAGTTTTAAAATGGCAATTTTACAGTGCATTACTATAAATTAGTTTTATGTTTAGTAAGGAAAGCTTAGGGAATGGCAGACCCTGGGCAGGCTTTTACTGCCACACCACACACACTGTCTGAAAGTTCACAGGACAATTTGGTGTCACCCTGAAGCGTTGACTCGCTTCTTGTCAGGTGAGCAAAATACTAAAGCAGAAAAGATCAAGCAGGTCAGAAACCTGGACAAACAAGCACTTAGGCTGCCAGCAGTAGCACCAAGGTGAACAGTGTGTGTTTGAGTGACTGCTTTTTTCTTTAAGAAATTGGAATGTAAGTATCAGATCTATAATACAAGCAGCATTTATTTTCCCAGTCAGAAAAATTGGAACATGATTTACCTGTTGGTTCGCCCTGCCGATGGGAGGGTGGGATATCAAAAGCGCTGCTGGCACTTGCCTCTCTTCCCCAGAGTGAGCTTTGCCTCCTGGACAGTCAAAGCTGGCTGAATTTACGAGGAGCTGAAGGCAGGAGCTCGCAGTGGAATTGCCAGGTGACATTCCCTGGGGCAGCAGCTCCTCTGCCTCTGTGGGAATCCTCGTTCTGCCTCAGTGCTTCAGTCACGGGGCTGTTTGGGGCATCACCACTAATGGACCTCAGTGGTCTTAAAAGCAGTATTTCTGTTACAGGGCATGTATTATTTGGACTAATTTT
>VWZS01002982.1:5081-30689 GCA_013397075.1 Rhabdornis inornatus | reverse complement strand
TTTTTTTGTTGTTTTGTTTTTTTTTTTTTTTTTTTTTTTTTTTTTTTGGTTGGCTTTTGAATTTTGGTTTTTGTGGGGTTGCTTTGTATGTTTGTTTTTTGTTTGTTTGTTTGCTTGCTGTGTTTTTCGTTGTACACTTTTGCTGTGGCTTTGTTGTTGTTGTTGTTTTTGGTTTTTTTTTGGTGAGAGTTTGTTTGCCTGATTGATTTTTTTGTAATCAGGGGAATGCTGTTTTTTTCCCCCTCTGGAGGAGAACTGTTGGCAGCTGTGGAAGTTTTACTGCCTTGTTTTGAGCACTGCCAGCGCTTGGGCAGTTTTGTTGGGGCAGAGTTGTGCTGAGTCCAGCTCTGGTGCAGGAATTCTTCACCCAGAGCCTGAGCCTGGCTCCAGTCTTGTCTCCATCAGGCACCCATCAGCTCCTTCCTCATTCCTCCTTCCCCTGCAGGGAGAAACTCTGGTTATCCCCAGGTACAGTGGCACACAGCAGTGCTCCTGATGTCCCTTAACTCTTCCCTCGGCTGTCACACATGCCTTCATACCTGTGCCAGGTACCTGAAGCTTTCCCTCCTTTTTTTCTCAACCTTTCCTTGAAGAACTCTGCCAAAGGTGTCTTTTGTGCAAATGACGCCTTGCCATGTCACTTGTGTGCACCTGAATGCTGAAAAGGCACCTTGGGATGAAATTACTTGATTTGTTTTATGTCAAAACGCAGATTGTTCATATTACCTTCCATGAGCCCAGTGGTTTTCAGAATAAACCTAAACAACAAAATTATCCAGCAGAACTTGAGGCACTTGAAGTGTGTTCCTGGTGTCCAACAGACGGGATAGTGATGGTGATGAGGGTAGTTGATGTAAATATGTGCTACAGTGCTTAAATATTTACTGTTTTCCCTCCAGGAAAAGGATGGGGTGTATGCAGAAGGGTATTTTTTACCTGTGCTGTGCTGCAGAAATGTGCAAGCTGAACTGTTTGGCATTGAATGGCAGTGCTAAAATTATATTGTCTCTGTGTAATTATATATACAGGCCCACTCACATACATCATTTACTGGAGAATGTAATAGTGCATCACAGACACCATCTTATTTTCTTGTAGTAAATTAGTTTTTTAAATGAGCAACATTTATTTTGAAAAGATAATTCGAAGATGACTTTGAGATTCTTTTTAGAGGCATGTTATGATATTTTTCTTGCACTTTACTTGCTCTAGAGCTGACTATTTCTGGATAAAGGAAGTGAGAGCTGATGCTGGAATGCAATATGCCTGTTTGGGGGTCTGACAGATGTAAGTGATTTCAAAACAAATGCCTTCTGTGATTTAGCTTGAGTTGCCATTGGGTCCAGACCTACTGTGGTTTGCCCTCTAAGTTAGTTTAAATGTAGGCATTTTCTTGGTCTAACTGTGTGTTTCTGGCGTGCCTGTCACCATGGTAACTGCACACCTCCGAGTTTAAATTCTCTGACATGAGATCACTGCAAGTCTTGCTTTAAAGAGGTCTGAGCTGCTGCACTTCAGAAGTAGGGAGGACTCTCATATTGTCTCTCTCTTTAATTTGAATCCCCACACAATGGGATTAAATCCAGTGCTTGTCTCCACTTGTGTCTTTATTCTAATTTTATATGCAACAGCTTTATGAAACGCAAATAACTTGTTACATAATATGCAGTGCTGAACAGTGTGATTTATCTTTAAATATGCTTTTTAAAATAGACTATTCCACCCTATAAACAGAGCACATTTGTGTGTAATCTTGCTGCACTTTTCACTGTGCTGTAGGTTATTTTCAACTGCACTGTATTGTTGTAAAAGTTTTTATTTTTCACTGCTATGGAGAATTCTATGGACCTGATTAAATGGTTTATTCTTTCCTATTCATGGCATTCAGGCTTAAGTGATATGCTCTGTTGAAACCCCATGGGTGATAGGGTTGTCCTTTTACTCATTTATTAATCCTCATTTGGGCTCTGGAGCTGTTTAATTTCTGAAACTTAATAGGTCTGAGCCTGAACTTTGTCTAGTTAAAGGCTGTTAAATGTGGATGCTGCTTCTGATTTGGCCTCATTTCTATGGTGATTGTCTGTAATCCTGCAGTTCTGGTGATCTTCTGCATGAAGAGTGCTTTGTATAAGCGTAGCGATGTTTAACAAATTAATGCAATGCACAAGTGAATAATTTCTCCTGACGGAATGCTTCTTTTTGTGCTCATGTTACCCAAAAGGAAGCCAAATGTATGAGTGCTGGGGTTTGGCTGGTGGAGCCCAGGCAGGAATTTCTGTTCCCTGTGCACAGGTGTGGAGGTGGACGAGGGTTGGGAGAGTTCTGGGCAGTGAGGACAGTGGAGGGATCCAGAAAAGTTCAGTCAGAATTGCTCCTGAATTAATTTCTGACCCAAACCCAGACGTTTTTATGACCCTCACTGGTCCTGCTGCCTGTGAAACATCTGGATTTCTGAGGGGTGCATTTAAGGCACCTGTGGAAATTAAAGGTGTATGTTTAGGTAGAGTATTTTCTGACCTGTTTTCATCTGAGCTGGAAGAAGTGTGTTTTCTGCCTGGCTGTAAGCTGGTACACAAGCTGTGCAAAGTAGGGTTGTAAATCACTTTCCCTGTAGGAAATGGGAGCTAAGGTACATACCTGGTGGCTATCCCCTCCCCACTAGCTGAATCTGTAAATGCTGCATTCTGAGAGCAGCAAAAACCTCCCTGAAAGCTCTGTGGAGCACAGCTGGGCAATGCCCTTCACACAAGAAATGCCAGTGGGAGTATGACAGTTTTTGGGTGAATAGCATTTTCTGGTGAAAACAAAGGGTGGCTGAGATGCAGTTAAGGGGGAGGCTTCTTGAGAGAGGGGCAAACATGTTTTGGGAATGTGATGGGTGAGAAGGCTCCCTGTTCTTTTGGGAAGGTGTGGAATGAGCTGGAGCCAGTACACAGTCTGCATTCTTCAGAGGAGGTTGGGGTGGTTCCAGGCTTGGGTCCCCATTCTGGCTTATGAGGAAAATTTCAGGTTAAAAAATGTGAGAGAGAACTACAGGCACCCCACTGTAGTTCTGTTATTGTACTTGGCTGTAGGAGCTCTTTAGGGAATTGTATTTTGTTGTCTTGGATGTGGAAGTTTAAGAACCATAACTTAGCAATAAGTACGTGAAAGCTATTACCTTGATACACAGGGGAATATTTTCAAGATAGTTTTAACTTCAATCCGTGTTTCAAGACTAAAACTTAACGCATGTCTTCCTTGGGCTGGCAGCACATTGGGCTGAGTATACAAAGTCTTCTTGATGTTTTTTGTGTTTTGTATTTTTTTCTTTTGTTTTGTTTATTTTTAAAATTTTATATGTCTCTGAACCTTTTTTTTTTCCTTTGCTCTAATTTGCAGCATTACTTTACTGTTCTCTTTGGCCATGAGGGGCAGAAGCCTCTGGAGCTGCGTTGTGAAGATGAGGTTGATGGAGATGAGTGGGTAGAAGCTATTCACCAAGCAAGGTATGAAACTCGATTTGTGACCCTCTGATCCATTTTATTACACATAAATGAATAATACTTTGAAAATCTAAACCCATCTTCCAAACAGAAATAAATGTTAACATGTATTAGTTGTGTGTTGTTCGCAATACATGAGTATGTTATAGGAAAAAAACACCTTTGACATTCAATGCTTATTTCCCTGTCTTTTATCTTTCATAAGCAGTTGTGCTGCAGTTGAAATTAGTTCAGGAAGAGTATTATTTTCTTATAAACAAGCCCTAGGATTAGTCCTCTGTTAGAGACAAATGTGTCATGTGAATGAGGAAATTAATGATATGACAGATGAATAAATGAGATTTTCCTTAAAAACTGTTATAGAGAAATAAGGGTAAGAGAGAGGATGTCGAGCCATTGAGGATGATGAAGTGTGACAGATAAAATTGTGGCTTCAAAACTGAAATTCTCAACCACAGTTTTGTGGGAAGGGGCTTGGTAGGACCTTGAGCCATGCATTAGTCTGTGCCTGAGGAGAGGTCTGTGTGGCAAGGGGCCACGGTTTAGGCATAATCTAAGTGAAAGTCATCTCACTGAGGGCCTGAGGAGCCGTGTGTGGAGGCAAAGCCGCTGCTGAGATGCACTTTGTGCAGCCTCCTCCCATCCACGCTCACCCCAGCAGTGCCATGGTAACGCACAAGGAGCCAGGCAGCTCCCGAATTGCTTAGGACACGAGCCATGTAAACAGAAGCGATTCTGCTTCAGAACTAAAATTGAACACGGGCAGCCTGTAGTTTTTATTTTAGAGATGGTGAGATGAGGCCCTGGGCCTGCAGGCCTGGTCAGTTTGGGGCCTGTGGCCTCCCCCTGGTGCTGCTGCCCGGGAGCAGGCCTGGCCTGGGCCAGGACAAAAAAAAATGATCAAACATTACAAGCCTGGTATCCTTGATGCCTGGAGAGGCTCCCTGGACAGAGGCCAGACAGAATTACTAAGGAATTATTAAAGGAATAAAGTAGATACTAATTTAAAGGCCTTCCAAGGATTCACCTTGGGCAGTACAAGAGCCTGGCCATGGCTCCACCCAAGATGGACCCTGGGTCAGGAGTTTCACACTTTGATCACTTTGGGTCCATTTCCACCTTGGGGTTCATTGTCCAATCCCAGCTCCAGGTTCTGCAGTCCCATCCTCCCAGATTCTCTCCTCCATTCGCTGCTGGTTGCACTTTTTGGGGCTGGAGCTGCAGCGCTGTCCTTGGTTGTGGGGCTGGGAAAGGATTGTTTTGTGTGCCTGAGCTGGGAGGAGAGCTTGGAACACTCTGTGTGGAGTTCAGAGTTATATACTAATGCAGTGCAGAATCTGGAAAATGTGAAAGATAAATTTTAAGGCATCACCCTCTGGTGACCACCTCGTTCCATGCCATGGGGGTCCCTGGGCTCCGGGCTCGGCCGTGCCCTGTGTGTGGCAGCCACAGCCCCGTGCTGCTGCAGGGCTTGTCCCTGGGCTGGGACAGCTTTTGCTGGGGAGAGCCTGATGCCTTGGGGTGGCTACCTGGAACGGAGGCTAAGCAAGATTAAGAGAATAAAAGTGGGTATTTATTAAAGGCCTTCAATAGATACACCTTGGGCTGTCAAAGCCTCCCAGAGGCTGCACCCAGGATGGACAATGCTCATGAGTTTTTCACACAATTATAAATTTGGTCCACTTACATATCAGGGGTTAATCCTCCAATTACAGCTTCAGCTAATGAGGTCATTTACCCCCAGTTTGCTTTCCCCCAACTCACTTTTGTTTATAGTTTTTGGGCCTGAGGCTGTGGTGTGTCCTTGAGTTTCAGAGGGATTGTTTTGTGTGACCAAAATGTGAAGACAGTGACTAACACTCTGTGTGGAGTTTAGAGTTATGCACTATTGCAGTACAGGATTTGAAGACTATAAAAGCTAAAATCCTAGGGCATCCTGGTGACAGTGAGTGGAGAAGGGAGCAGGGCTTTCTGCCTCATGCTCATGGCATTCAGGGACAGCAGCATCCTGGGGTTCCCTCTTGGCAGCACCAGTTTGATTTTGCCACAACCTTTCCCTGGCAGGAGGGGACAGCCGGAGGGGATTTGGGATCTGCTCCCAGGGAACAGGGACAGGAGGAGAGGGAACGGCCTCAGGCTGGGCCAGGGCAGGCTCAGGGTGGACAGCAGCAGGAATTTCCCCATGGAAAGGGTGGGCAGGGATTGGAAGTGCCCAGGGAGCTTTGGAGTGCCCACCCCTGGAGGTGTCCCAGGAATTCCTGGAGGTGGCACTGAGTGCTCTGAGCAGGGGACAAGGTGGGCATCAGGCACAGCTCAAGGATCTCAAGGGACTCAAGGGTCTGGGAGGGATTTTCCAACCTCAGTGATCCTGGGATTCTGGGATTCTTGTCCATTGCCTGGTGTAAAAGGTATGTAAGCAAGAAAAGCTTAGTAGCATGAGGTAATTTTTTTTGTCGTTATAGTTCTGTAGATGTGTCACACATGAATTTTCAAGGTGGAAACTGACACGGAGTGAAGGGAATGATAAACAATACACAGCTGAAAATATTGAGAACTTGTGAAGAAGTTGGCTGTGACATCCAGGGTCAGGGTGGCTGACTTTTGATTCTACCAGGAAGTTGTAATTGCAGGATTTACAGGAGAGCTGGGTCTTTGAGGTAGCTAAGATCAGGATTTTTATCCCCACCTCTTTTGCTGTTTGACTGGCTCTGCTTTATTTTATTTACCTGCTGATGACATTGAGCTATGGACATCTTTGTGAGGGACAGTCTCATGGTCCTATGCCATTCTTCATCACCTTTTCTTAATCTTAATTCTTAATCACCTTTTCTGCGTAAATTTAAATTTCTTGGGTGTGTTTCCAAAGGATATGGACGTGGCTCTCTTGTCTTTTCTTGGACAAAATTCCAACAAGCAACCAAAAAAATTTGTAAAATTTAATTGGCAAGCATGGAGTGCCATTCCCTGTTGTTTGTTACCTCCTTGCTCTGATGATTTTCTACACAACTGGAAGCTGCTTTTGTTTGCTTTGCATTGTGTTGAGCATTACAACCTGGAGTTTCTAATTAGTTACTAAACCATTGGGGTCTTTTGCTGAAGGCACATAGAAAGAGGCTAAAGTAATAGGTTTAGAGTGTTGTGTAAGACTCTTCTTGCCAACTTAATTGAACAAAATAGCACAGATTTTCTTTAGGGATTGAATTTTTCCTGTGTTATGATCTAGACCTTTTCCCTTGAGTTTATCTGTATTTTTGACAAGCGGGAGAAGTTTTGGCAACTCCTTAAGTGCCACTGTTGATCTGAGCCTAACCTAAGGTTTTTGTTGGGAACAGATGAATGGCGTTTTATGCAGCACTTTGAAGATACTTTTTTGTACTCTCTATCTCAGGTGTCTTGGTTACAAATTGTAGGGGGTATTGCGAAGGTTGCCACTGGTCTTATATTGAAAACAGACCTGGGAACATCTTGTTCTCTGTGAATATGCTGCTATTTGAGAAAGAGAAGTATGTAATTGCTTTCCAGAGGGTCTTATCCTCATAAGGACCTGTGGTAATCTCTGTGTTAGCTGAGACAAAGCAACTGAGGTAGTTGAGGCTTTTTGTTTTCTTAGATTGACATATAGGAAATCTCATTTTGGACTGCTTTTCATTATTTTTTTACTTTTCATTTTTTTTTCTCCTTCCCCAGTACATATTTGTAGCCATCAAAATTTCTTCCGTGTCTTATTTACTTTGTCAGTTATAAACAGAATGCTGAAAAAAGTGTGCTCCAATCTCAGTGCACCCTATGGTCCACTCTGGGTAAATAAGAATTTTATTTGGATGCCAGTACATAATTAAAGGATCTTTTATTTTCTGTGATGATGCCCATTGTTTCTGTCTGTGGAGCCCTTTCCTGGCTTTTGAGCAGTAAGTGGGATGTTTAATCCAGTATATTTTAATGGAGCCTGATTATCAGTTCCACATCTGTACTTTTCTTCTCCTTCCATGTTATTTGAATTTTCACTATTTTGGGTTTTCAATAATATCCAGGCTGGCAGAATGTGGTTTGCTTCTTCTGAGCTACATTTTTGGGCAGGAGGATTTATTCCTGGCAAATCCTAATTCCTCTGCCAGTGACTGCATCTGGAAGTCCTGTTTTTGGCTTTGTTCCAGAGCTAGTTCTCTTATGAAAAAAATCTGTGTCACCCTCAGTACCCTGAGGTGTACTTAGCTCTCTCTCTTACAAAATCTTCTATATTTTAAGGCTTTTTTGCATTTAGCTCAAAAACTCTTAAGCCTTTTTTTTTTCCCATCTGGATGCAGTATTAATAAAATTTATTTGACTTCTCTACTTCAACTTGTTCCAAAGTCTTAAACTTCCCATGTGTGGGAATTAAAACCCTTCTTTCATGCAGGCTCAAGTGTGAACTTAATTGGGAAACTGATTTGAAAAGGAAATATGCTTTTTTAATTTATTGCCAGCTTAGTTTTAATCAATCTCATTCCTCCAGGTCTGCTCACTGCACAGGTGATGTGGGAGAAGAGCAGGGAGGAAAATGCTTCTTTCATGTGGGTCCCTGTTTAAAGTGCATGAGGAACTACTGCCCTCTAACTGGCAATTTAAAATTAAAAACAAACAAAAGCAAAAAGGCTTTCCCTCAGATCTTCAGGCACACTTTGCTGTGTATTTTATGCAGGTTTTACAGGTGGTTGTGAGCTCGGTGTGGCAGCTCAGAGCTGCCTTGCGCTGATGCCTTGCTGTCAGGGAAGCTGTATTAGCTGAGGCCTGGTTTTTAGGCTGTAATTATAATGATTTTGTGGTTTCTGGTGGGCTGGAAGTGAGGCAGAGGGCTGCATCCAGTACATACACCCAGTGTGGGCTCCCCAGAAATCACTGAGCTGTGCAGGCTGTCCAGGACCTGCTCCTCGACCTCCATCCCCTTGGATTGGCTACCTGGAACAGAGGCTAGACAGGACTGAGAGAATAAAAGTGGGTGTTTATTAAAGGCCTTCAATAGATACACCTTGGGCTGTCAAAGCCTCCCAGAGGCTGCACCCAGGATGGACAATGCTCATGAGTTTTTCACACAATTATAAATTTGGTCCACTTACATATCAGGGGTTAATCCTCCAATTACAGCTTCAGCTAATGAGGTCATTTACCCCCAGTTTGCTTTCCCCCAACTCACTTTTGTTTATAGTTTTTAGGGCCTGAGGCTGTGGTGTGTCCTTGAGTTTCAGAGGGATTGTTTTGTGTGGCCAAAATGTGAAGACAGTGACTAACACTCTGTGTGGAGTTTAGAGTTATGCACTATTGCNGGAGGGATTTTCCAACCTCAGTGATCCTGGGATTCTGGGATTCTTGTCCATTGCCTGGTGTAAAAGGTATGTAAGCAAGAAAAGCTTAGTAGCATGAGGTAATTTTTTTTGTCGTTATAGTTCTGTAGATGTGTCACACATGAATTTTCAAGGTGGAAACTGACACGGAATGAAGGGAATGATAAACAATACACAGCTGAAAATATTGAGAACTTGTGAAGAAGTTGGCTGTGACATCCAGGGCCAGGTTCCCTGCTCCCAGGGAACAGGGACAGGAGGCTAAGCAGCTTTAGTTCAATTAGCATGGGGTGCTCCTGGTCTCATTTCGGGACAAAACTCTATAATTTTTGCTGGTTGCACTATTGGAACTTCTAGCCTGGCTTGCTGTCAGAGCAAGGAGACTTCAATGATGAGGCTACAGTTAAACTTTCTGTGGTTTTCCAACATTTTCTAAGCATGTCAGCACAACTGGTGCAGCAGTTTTTCTCAGGGCTTTATTAAATTCTTCCTCTCTCCATGTGGTAGGTGGTGGTCAATCAGAGCTTCTTGAAATACCTGGTTTGAGCCCTGTCTCTACAGATGATGGTAGTGGACAGGTTCAGCCTCAGCTTTCAGGATGTTTTATCTACACTAGACTTTATGGAATTGCTTCCCTCAAAAAAATAATAATACAAATTCATGTAAGCTGTGGTTTGCAGCAGTTGTTTCTTTCTTTTTAACAATACCCCAGGCAGAAAACCAGACCTAGGCTGCCTGCTTGCAAGTTGTTTTATGTATTTTTCTGTGTTCCTTTGACATCTGAACATCTGGGTCCAATTTTCTCTTTTTTCTACATGTGGATATTTTATACATGTGTGCTCATGTCAGTATTGATACCCTGTCCTCCTGTAAGGCTCCTGGGATTACTCTGGATATTCAGATTATCGCGTTTGGACATGGTGATCTCTACTCAGGCATGCAGAGAGATGGATGGAAAGGGCTGTTGGAAGTACATGAAGTTTATTCCAAAAGCCTCTGATCTTTCCTTTCCCAGCATTAGTTTTGAGAAAGAAAATTGATTTAGCCTGTTTTAAGTTAGTGTAGGTGTACACAGGCTTTTCTAAGTAACTCTTCTTTGTACTGCTAATTATGGGAGTGTAGGAGATGTTGTTTGCTTTCCAGGCTGAGCCTGACATTTTAGACAGCAAAGCCACCCTGCTGAATTGCTCTAAGAGCATCTCAAAAGAACAAAACCCTCAGTCTTCCCAAGCAAAGTTTCTTGCTCTCCAGTAACACAAAGCTGTGGAAGTCCAGCTTAATGCATTTAAAGAATCCAAGAAATACACATAAATTTCTTCCTCTAAAGGAGGAAACAAAGAAGTGAAAGAGGAGCACTGTATGTGACAATATCTTGTTTCCTACATCTGCAGTTCATCCTTTGTCAGTCTGTGTCCTACTATTTTCCTACTATTTTCCTCAGAATAAAACAGAAGTGAAACTTGTCATATTCTGTATTGAAAACAATTGATAGCAACACTTCTAGAAAATTTTGAAAAGGATAAACAGAAAAAGAGGGTGTTTCACCAGTCTGGATTTGGTTTTAGGTAGGAAAGGCTATTTATAAATGTATATCAAAGCATTTTATTATGTATGTTACATATATTTTTATCTTAGTAGCATTGTAAAACAATTAGTACTAACTCAGACACTACTAGTACTTTTAATTCAGACACATTTTAGAATGTACAAATGCCTTTTTAGGGTGTGAAGAGATGAAGTACTCTGGTTTCTGAAAAAACCACCAGAATTCTTGCAAAACAAAACAAAATTGCAATTGAAAAATTGTAAAGAACGAGTCTCATACTTCACTGCTGTTTCTTGCACAGCTGAGTGATAAGTGGATTGCTTCATGACAAATTTATTTATGTATGTTTTTTACTTCTTGGAAGAGGTGCCCTGACCTTCTTTTTTCCAGTGTATTGTTTACTTCTGCAGTAGTCAAAATATAACAGCAAATATAATAGAATTAGATTCATTTTTTGTTCTTTTTATGGTTGGTACAAGGAGGAAAACCTTCTACTTCATGATAGCTGTGGGAACTTATTCTAATTATTTTAAATCCAAGCTTGTTTTCCAGGTTAGGTGTTGAATTCAATAGCTGTGCATAATAGTGGCCCCCTCCAGTGTGTAAGTGCACTAACAGTGATTGAAATACAAGTAAATATTTACAGGAAAACCACACTGTAGAGGATGCACATTACTGCAATTTTAAGAGCCTCACAGTATTTAATAGCAAATGTTCGTTGTTTTATGAGTGCTATAACAAGCAGGAAGAAATTTAAAAGGAAGAGATTTGCAATCCAAAAGTTCCTTCTGTTAAATCCTGTGCTCAAACTCGACAATAGAAAAAGAGATGATAGCGAAAAATGAGGGATCCCTTGTCAATGATTCGGGGCCTCCATTCTGCTGTGTTTTGTTTGGTCTTTATCTTGTAAATTAACCTAACTCTCAGAGGAACAACCTTCCTAAAACCTGGGGTAAGAGGCAGCAAAGTGTCTTGATTTTGCTGCTTTCAGGGTCAATCTGGTGAAGATGCTGCACAGGGAGAAATTGATTTCTCCTCTACCTGATGCTGAGAAGCATTTCTGACATGGTGCTCTGATTGCGGCATCTAATTGCTCTAGGGATATTGTCACTTTTCAGGGAAAACTGCCCAGGAGCTGAAAGAGACTGATGATACCATGGTTCCTGATACTGATTAGATCAAAGGCATTTATTTCAGTAATGTTAAAATGGCCTAAAGAATAAAACGTGTTAGCACACACAACTGTAAAATGACAGTTTTGATGGGAATTCTTCCATAAAGAGATCTGGCAGATGGAGAGAAATAGTTCTGATGAAGTGCTACATGCTCCCCCAAGTCCTCCCAAAATATGGGAAAACATCAAGACCTTAAAATAAATTAAACAAATTGAATTTACTGAGTTCTTTGGCTTAGTGTGAGAATTAGAAGCTGATAAAAAGTGCAGTTATCTTGCTCTAGATAGCTGAATACTGTGAAACTGGGTTCTGTGTCTAAAAAAGGATATTAAACTCCCTCAGTTTGGATGATTTGGTGGTTATGATTTGGGTGGTTTATGATCAAGCTGCACATTATAACCTAAGCCAAACAAGCAAGGCTTTGCAGGTTTATTGCCACTGTGGCCATGTTCTCTGCCCATGTCCCATGAGGGAGTTGTGATACTTTGGGAGACNTAGAGGCTTGACAAGGCCTTTAACTTGTTGACTCTCTATTCTACATGTCTATTAATAATAGGTGTTTCATAATAGATAAATATCTAACACTAGTAAATATCTAACAATAATAAATATCTAATAATAGTAATGTTCTGCACAGTCACCTATCATGCAAAGAAGAATAATGATTATTATGGACAATTCTTTAGGCACGGAAGAGGAATAATTTCAAACATGTTTTCGTCTGCATCAGTTCCTGTTTTCTCCAGTTGTTTCAGGAGCAGAAGCCCTCTTAAACTAAAACCACTAAAATGCAGTATCTGGCTGTGTTTAGTGACCTGAGGTTTCTCTGTCAGCTACTCAGACATCCTGATTGAGCGGGAGGTGCTGATGCAGAAGTACATCCACCTGGTGCAGATCGTGGAGACCGAGAAGGTGGCGGCCAACCAGCTCCGGCACCAGCTGGAGGACCAGGACACGGAGATCGAGAGGCTCAAGTCAGAGGTGAGTGCCAGAGCCACCAGGGATCCACTGGTTAGAGCCTTCTGCTGGGTGCATGGCTGTGCTGATGCCTTGGGAGGCTGCCTGGGACAGAGGCTGGGCAGAGTTAAAGGAATAAATTGGGATTTATTAAAAACCCTTCCAAGGATTCACCTTGGGCAGTACAAGAGCCCGGCCATGGCTCCACCCAAGATGGACCCTGGGTCAGGAGTTTCACACTTGGATCAGTTTGGGTCCATTTCCATCTTGGGGTTCATTGTCCAATCCCAGCTCCAGGTTCTGCAGTCCCATCCTCCCAGATTCTCTCCTCCATTCGCTGCTGGTTGCACTTTTTGGGGCTGGAGCTGCAGCGCTGTCCTTGGTTGTGGGGCTGGCAAAGGATTGTTTTGTGTGCCTGAGCTGGGAGGAGAGCTTGGAACACTTTGTGTGGAGTTCAGAGTTATATACTAATGCAGTGCTGAATCTGGAAAATGTGAAAGATAAATCCTAAGGTGTCAGTGGTATTCAGATTTTCTATGGTATTCTGTGAAAATGGCAGAACCCAGGGAGGTTAGTATGTTGCAGTCCCCCAGTGACTCCTTGGATAAACAATTTTCTTTGAAATATTGTGGCCTCTTGGGCTGACTGGGTTACTTTTCCTGTCAGAGAGTTTAAGATGACACACTGCTTGGCACAGTGGGTGCCACTGATTGCATTGTCTCCTCCCTGCCTTCAAGCTTGAGTTTGGCTGTGATGGTGTTAAGGACTGTTCCAGACTGCTCTGATTCCCTGGATGTTGTTAAAAACGTTGCTGCAGTCCCAGGCTGATAAAGCCCAAAAAGCACAGTTAGTTTTGAGGGCAGAACCTTCTCATTCTGGATCCCCTTTCCCGCTGGACAGGGATCTGTGCTGGCCTGAAGTGCTCCAGTCCCTGTCCCCAAATGTGTGCTGGTCATTCTGTGCCCCTTCCAAGGGCTGGGGGAAGGGGAAATTGTTGTTCTGCTAGTTCTTCAACCAAAGGTTTCATTAACTCGAGGAAGCACTTAATGACTGTTTGGTTTTGTCAGATTGTAGCACTGAATAAAACAAAGGAAAAAATGCGTCCTTATCAAGGCAACCAGGACGATGAAGATCCAGATATCAAAAAAATTAAGAAGGTAAACATGAACTCTTTTGTGCTTAAAGGGAGAAGGGTGGGATGAGGGGTGTACTTCCATGTGTTGGTCTGTCTAGTTTTATTTATTATGTTTTAAGTATAGTCAAATAGCAAGTCTTCCTTTGCTCTGCCCCTCCTTAAATCTCTTCAATCATGTATATTTTAGTGCCACATTTAATCTGGTGATGTCTTTGCATAAAATCCTTTATGGAAAATGCCTATTTTCTGTCTTTTTCTGGGGTGTGCAGTTTGAGCCAGGGTCAGCACTGTGCTGGTAATTTGGTGTGAGTTTTCTTTTTTGTGTAGATTAACCATGGTTGCAGAAGCTGGGAATGCCCCTTTTAGTAGCAAGAGAGCTTTGAATCTGTGTGTAATTCACTGCATCTTGATCATTTTGACAGTTGGGCCTCTGTTTTTTTAAAAATTACATTTACAGAGTAAACTGATACCAGCTAAGTTTTTCACTTCTCTTTCGAGATTAATGATCTTCACATCAAGATCAGGGTGCAGACATAATGAAATTTCCTGTGACCAGATGTAGACCTCTTCTGTAATCTTTGATCCACTTTCAACTTCAATAGATATTCTGCTTAGTTAGATTTTTCCATGACATAGAGGTGCTTTTTAAGAATGCCAGAAATCTGTCTTTTTGAATACCATGTTTGCTGCCTTGGTGTCTGATACCAAGCAATGTATTCATACACAGCTTTAAATATGCATACCAAGTGTTATCTGTTCAAAATTGAAAGCAAACTGAGCTTAAAAAAATAATTTAGGAACTCTGCCAATAATGATATTGAGTCTGTGTTGGAATGTGTTACCTGGAGGTATTGCAGGATACCTTTGGGGTGTAAGAGAAATGTTTTAGGGGGAGGAAGAAAGAGCTGCACTCACGCTAGTGGGAAGGAGACAGTACTCCAGCTTGCAGTGAGAGATTCCCTTCTATGCATGCCATATTTCACACTCTGTTTCCTGGCAACAATTATGACCCTTAACAAACAGATATGTAAAATATATATAATTACAAAACAATTATATATCAATAAGGGAACAATTTTATTTCTGAGCAAAGACTTTTAATGTTGAGGGTTATTTCTAAGGTGAAGAGCTTATGATAAGCAATGTGGTTTTTTTCTTACTTTCTTTTACTGCCTGATCCCTTTCTAGGTTCAGAGCTTTATGCGGGGCTGGTTGTGCAGAAGGAAATGGAAAACCATCGTCCAAGATTACATTTGTTCTCCTCATGCAGAGAGCATGAGGAAGAGGAACCAGATAGTTTTCAACATGGTGGAGGCTGAGTCTGAGTATGTGCACCAGCTTTATGTCCTGGTGAACTGTTTCCTGCGGCCCCTCAGGATGGCAGCCAGCTCCAAGAAGCCTCCCATCAGCCACGACGACGTCAGTAGCATTTTCCTCAACAGGTACAGGGGCTTTATTTGGGATTTTTCTGTTGCTTTGTTGTTTTGGGAGGAGTTTTTTTTGTCTGCTTTTTTGTTTTTTTTTGTGGGTTTCCCTGACTGCTCTTGCTCCCATTCTGGTTCAGCTGAAGGCAGAGTCCTGACCCTTGTTTTGTCTCTGGAGGTGACACTGAACCAGACACGTTTCCAGGGCTGAAAGGCAAAGGTGCTGCAGGTGATGCTGTTGGAAACCAGCATGACCTCTTTACCTTCCTGCATTCTTTGTCTTCCTCTGCTAGAAGGAAAAAAAGACAGATGGTGCCTCTTGGGGCAGTTCTCATAATTTTCTGTCACCTTTCCTACTTCTTCTTTTCCCTTGAGAGAGCAAAACCGGACTTAGTGGCCTCATATGATCCCAATAAGACCTCGAGGAGGAGAATGTCAAAGCTTCTATTTTCTGTTGTCCTGCCTAAGGAGTCTCCTTCCCTCTCACTTGTCTTTTCATATCCTGCAAAAAAAGAATTGTTCTTTCATTAGGCACCCAAGTACTTCTGTAATGAGCATGTTCAAATAGCCCAGGAGGCATCTAATGTTAGATACAGGATTGGGATTGCATCCAAGCCTGCCCCAAACTTCTGAGAAATAGAATATGTTCCTTTAGTCATGAGGCAGGTTTCCTTTTCCTTGTTAGAATATGAATACAATGTTAGAATATTTATATTGAATACTATGTGTTTTTTAGAAGCACTGAGCTAGTATTTTTAATCAATGCAATAAAAGGAAGCACATATTTCCATAACAATAACTGTCTTCTTTTTTTTTCTAGCCAAGTGCAAAAGAGGAAGAGATGTTTCTCTATGAATTATTAATCAGAAAATAAAACCAGAATTGTCTTTTTGTTTGTTTAAATACTTGTTTTTCAGTGAAACAATCATGTTTCTTCATGAGATATTTCACCAGGGCTTAAAAGCAAGAATAGCTAACTGGCCTACCTTAATTCTAGGTAAGTTACTTTATTTTCTGTGGGGGTATAACTTTCATATTTATTTTTGAAAATTCAGTAGGGATTGTTTTTTCTTATTTCTAAAGATATGACTTCCTAAAAGTCCTTTTTGAAGGGAATGTATTTGCAGAGTTAAAACCACAAGATCAGGTGTAGTGGGAATCTCATGTGAGCAGTAATGGTCTGTAGATGAGAATTCCTCTGCCCTAAGCATTGATTAGATTTGTATTTTTGGTAATACTATCTGACCATTAGGTAATCAGAACAATCATCACTGGGCAGGTGAAAGAGCTGTGTTTAATGTTTCTAAACTGTCAGTATTTTGGAAACAAAACTGATTACAGTAATTCACTTCTGGAGAAAACACTGATTTCTTTAAAAATGCATGGGTAACTGGGGAAAAAAAAGGTCTTTTCTCTACTTTTTCTAGCTGACTTATTTGACATTCTGCTGCCAATGCTGAACATATATCAAGAATTTGTTCGGAATCATCAGTATAGCCTACAAGTGCTGGCAAACTGTAAGCAAAACAGAGATTTTGACAAACTCTTGAAGCAATATGAGGCCAACCCAGCATGTGAGGGCCGAATGCTGGAAACTTTCCTCACCTACCCCATGTTCCAGGTACTCCCTGTGTATTTTTTGTGCGTATTTGGTTTTACTGTTCAGCTGATTTGCTTTATGTTACCGACATTGCAATTGATCGAAGGCTCCTGTTGCTTAACTAGAAATACTCTCTTGAAAGTTAATTAAAAAAAAATTTAATTCTCCTATTAATCCTCCTGAAAATTAATTAAAGTAAACTATCTTTCCCCTGAAAGTTAGTTTAGTTTAATTAATTTTGTAGTTACGCCGAGACTCTGCCTGTAGAGATCTCTTCCCCAGCTATGCTGGCTCGTCTTTCTTCAGTCAGGAATGTTGAGGGGGAGTGTGGGATGAGGATGCCACCAAAGAAAATTGACAAGGAGCAGTTCCTTGGCTCAGGACTCCTGGTTATTAAAGTCCAGAGAGAGATGATATTCATTAACTTAGAGCAGCCATAAGCACCTTACTGGGAATTCACTTTCTCCTTGCTTTGGTCTTGAGTGACTTGGTCTTTAAAAAATGAAATATAAACTGTAAAAGTTTTGAAGACTGTACTTACCTTCCTGATGTTTTGCTGTGATCTGCCTGGGGTAGACATTTGCAGCTGTTCTAAGATGTCTGTGGAGTACTGGCCTGAGAATTTTGTGTCTTTTTCATTTAACCTAACATTTTACTCATCAGAGGAATAGTGAACCCCCTCAGTTTCTGCAGTTACTGGCAAGCCAGATAGAGAAAAAAAGTTTAAAAAGGCACATCAGTGATTCTTACGTTAGTGGTAGTTGTTCATATTAGCCTAAGGAGCCCCTAGCACCTGCAGCAATACTGTTTTAATTTTTGGAGTGGTATATCTAAAAGTTTTTATGGAGTTGGGTTTCTTTGGGTTGAGTCGAAGCCAGGTCAGGGGAGATGAAGAGATTGTCCTATTCCTGCGTGAAGAGGAATGTTATTATGTAATTGCTGATGACTTTCCACATGAGCATAATGTTGCCTCTTCTCTTACATAAATCTTGTTGTGTCAGACTAGTTATGCTGCACCATCACTTGGTTCTGGTTAAAAGCTCTGAAGAGTCCTTCTTTCTGTGGTTAAAAGCTCTGGAGAGTCCTTGTTACCCTGTAGCCTTTAATAGTCAAATACTGGACATTCTTCCATCTCCTTCTGTGCAACGTGAATTTTCTCTGAATGAAGGCAGGTCACCTGGTATTTTCAATGTCAAAAGGAATTTACATGCTCATAATGTATTAAAATTAAGGGAAGGTATAAATGGATTTACTGATATTATACCTTATTGGTTTCCAAGATTCCCAGATATATTATAACACTTCATGAACTTTTGGCTCACACACCACATGAGCACGTTGAGAGAAAAAGCCTTGAATTTGCTAAATCTAAACTAGAGGAACTTTCAAGGTAAGATTTTTCTACCTTATGTCTGATAATTTTGAATGAAAGATTTTGAAAAGAAAAGACAGTTTATCTTCATTTTTATTTGTTTTTGCTCCTTTAAAAAAAGATATATATTTTAAAGAAAAGGGTCAAACCCAAAACAGAAGATAATGAAAAATAACAAAAATACCTCAGTGTAATATTTTGACTGGTTTTTTTTTTGTTTTGTTTTGTTTTGGTTGTTTTCTCTTTTTTTTTGATAAATTTAAATCTACAAGTGTCTCCTTGTATTTTGGTTAGGGGAGAATCGAAATCGCTACAGAAACCACCTACTCCTGGGTTATGAACAGAGCAGTTTTCTTTATAAAGAAATTTTATTTTTCTCAATTTAAAGAGAGAAAAGGGCATTTTAAATAATCGTGGTCTTAGAAAGTACATAGTTCTCTATCCGTGTTATAATTTTTGTGTGCTAATATGCAAATTGACTTTCATATATGCTTCAAATAATGCCAAATAAGAAGTAAAGATATATTCTGAGAACTGATGCTTCCTGTGGAAACCTGCAAAATGAAACTCTTCCCTGAACCCCCAGACCTTTCTCAGATGTTCCTCTCATCAGCCCAGTGAGAAATGTGGTTCTCCTCTCTGGGAAATGCAGTTTTCTGCTGTGAACAGAGACCATGAGTGAACTCCAGGATATAAATACTCAGTGTCTGGAGTATTCACTAAGGATGTGCCTGGAGAATATTCAGTTGTAAAAGATGTGCACGAGCAGATAAATCAGCTTTGGGCTGGCTTTATCTCATAAGTCAGAGTTCATTGCTGATCCAACTGATCCATCACTGAACATTTAAAACTGGAGTCTGAGACTGACTGATCCTCTGTGCTCATAAAATCAATATAGACGATAAATATAAAATAAAGGGACTAATTTCTATCCCTTTAATGCAGTTCTGAGTCCAGTCCCACTTCAGGAAAATATCATTACAAGATCATATATATAAAAAAAGAAATAATCTGTACTTTTCTCTGTAAGGGGAGGATGCTTATTAAAAAAACAGTAAGACAAAGGAAATGGTGAAGTATCAAAGCTGTGGATGTTGGAGGAAAAGGAAAGGGAAAAGAAAGGGAAAGGGAAAAGAAAGGAGAAAGGAAAGCTTGAGATGTGAAGATGAAGCAGGGACAGAGTGGGACCCTAAAGCCATGGAGAGGAAATGTACAATGTGCCCTACACAGTTCTAGGCAGCCCTTCCCTGTCTGTGGCAGCCCAGCCCATTAAGGTTCAGGTTCTCTTCTGTCAGCTGTGAAGTGTTTGTAGCTCGGTGGCATCTGTCAGATGTGTTCAGGAGCAGTCACTAAACTAGTCTGGCAAAACTGGCTGCACTGCTGAAAGATCAAAAGGATCACAAGAATGATTTGAAAAGAAGAGGAAAAAAGGCAAGGGACCCACTCTGGAGTGATGAGGCACTGGGTGGGTAGATCTGTTCTGTAGTGGGTGGTGAAGGGCATGCACTTTGTCTTCACAGACACAGCAGGTGTGAGGCACGTTTTGGGGAGGTAAAGTGCATTTTGCTGTGTCCCCAACAGAGTGATGCACGACGAGGTGAGTGACACTGAGAACATCCGGAAGAACCTGGCCATAGAGAGGACCATAGTGGAGGGCTGTGACATATTGCTAGACACCAGCCAAACCTTTATACGCCAAGGTAAGGCATTCCTCTGCAAAACTGCCTCATAATCATGAAAAAAAAAACCTGCACTAAAGGCAGCAGGGCTCACACTGCCATCCTCAGGCTGGGCACTTGTCAGCATCCTGAGCCTGCCCCTGCTCCCTGCAGGGTGACTCACAAAACGCCCTGAAAACTGATTTTGGGGGCTGTGGTTGGACCTCAGTTCTGTGCTGTTTTCTTCAGGAACCATGAAAACCAGCAGAACGTGAGTGGCAAAGCCCCCGTGGGACTTTCAGTACTTCAAATTCTGCCTGGACTGTGGTCCCAAGGGGATGGAGCAGGGGAAGAGCAGCACTCTTTTCCTTTCTGTCTATTGATGATAGCTTTGGAAACTTTCTGTTGAAAATTAGTTACAGCAGAGGTGGAATTTGTTGTTAAGTTCCAAAAGAACTATGCTAGAATAACGTTTCCATTTTGAACAAGGGACAGTTTTTGCCAGGAACTGCAAATTGGTTACAATTCTTTCTTGATGGTGTTTACTTTAACTGCTTCTTTTTCTCCCATTTATGTAATATTTTACTTGTGGATTTCTTAAAGCAAGTTACTGGGTTTGTACACAGTAACTACAGATCTGTAGTGCAGGATTTTGACAGATTTTGCTCCTTTGTGCTGAAAAGCATTAAATATACTCAGGAAAGGTTAAGAATATAATTTAGATGCATCCCTTCAAGAAATCTTTTCCAGATAACCTCAGCAGAACATCTGGTATTTGATGGGGCCATATTGCACCAGGTAATTAATTGGCTTTCTGTACATTTTGAAATGTATTTTGTGCTGCTTCTGTAGTTACGTGGCCAAACTATGAAATTTTCTCTAATAACTTCAAATACTATTTTTACAATACACTAACAATGTTGTTTTTACAAATCCTATTAAATTACTTGATTCTTCATTAAATGTATGCATTTGTTATCCGTGAGGTGTTTGAAGAGTTATGAATATGGCTTTAAGAGAAAAACCAAATTGTTTTGCACCCACAGCCAAAAAATTATAATGCTTTGATTATCTTAGGTTGACTAATGAAAGGTACCGTGAAATCTAATTAAATTTTATAATTTTTTTCAAGATTATTACAATATATGATACAAATATATATTTTTATTTATTGGGCTTTTCCTGTTAAGACTGACTGGTAGTGTTTTGTCTGTGTACCCACTTCTCTATCAGTAAAACTTAGAATTTTTTCTCTGCGGGAATCAGCCTGAACAAATTCCTGTTGGCATGTTAGACTGAGGCCAAACCCTGTAAGTAAATTAAATTCAGATTTATTTCTAGGCACAAAGTCAGAGGACAGTGGACAGGAGTATGTGTTACAGAAGGTTATATCACATTATCTGGTGGAACATCCACTGCCTGTGATTCGTGCAAGGGCAGAAATATGAATAAAGCAAATGAAGTAATGGAGCTCATTTTCCTTTTACATCTGACAGTGGGGTCACTTTGGCAGTGATGTCCACCTCCTCTGGTTTCAGTTAGGCTTCTATTTGTTGTGTTGATTAGTGTAGATGGGCACAGGAACCTCTTTTTCAGCTTAAAACAGGAAAGAGGTTGCCACTACCTTCGTTCAGTCTTTTTTGGTGGATGTTAATTACAACTCTTCTATGTGTTACAGACTTCACATTTTCAAGAAGAGATTGATTCTGTTGAGTTGTACGTGTTGAGAACACAGGAACTGTCTCTGGCAGTGTTTTGCAATGCAGATTGTGGATTCTCCTTTGAGTTTCTTGGGGTCTGATTTTTCCTGCCTCTTACTTAGGTACAGATTTTATAGCCAGGCACACGAACAAGTGAGGAATGTTTTCTTTGTGAGGCTAAAGGACACTCAGGGAGTCTCAAATCTGTTGACATCCAAACAGCTGGACACACTTGAGCCCCTCTGGTGCCTTCAAACGCTGTGAATGTTTCTCCCTTCAGCTGCTGTGAATTTACCTCTGCTGATAAAGATATCATAACCACAAAATCATGCAATAGCTGGAGTTGGAAGGGACTTTGGAAATCATCAATTCCAGTCTCAAAGCAGCACCAGCTGGAGGAGGTTGCTTTCTGCCGTGTCCAGTCAGTATTTTGTTGTTTCCAAGGACAGGGACTTCACAGCCCCCCTGAATGAGCAACCTCTTCCAAGGTTTAACCCTCTGAGAAGTAAAAACAAACACCAGAAGAGAGAAAAAAAAAAAGTTTAAAAAAAAACACAAAAAACAAACAAAAGAAAAGAGTAAAGTAAAAATCTGGCTTTCCAGCATGGGGAAAGCCAGATTGAGTTGGTAAATCAGAAAGCTCAGTGTAGACTTCTGAATGTTTGGGTTTGTTTATAAATACAGCATTTTATACCCCTTGGATTGAGCCAAGGCTGAGAGTGTGACTGTTGAAGCACTGAAGTGCTGGAAGTACTTAGGCCTGTGGCTGGATAGAAATTCATGGGATTACACTGTTGTCCAAACTATACTGTTAGTGAATGTTCTAAAATTAGCTTCCCTTGCTCATTGCGTCTGTACATTGGCCAATTGCGACCATTTCTTTTCCTTAAGAGGAAATCTGTGCTAGAGCCAATGCCCAGTTTTGTTAACCACCAAAGCCTGATGAGAATGCCCAAGGTCCTTGCTTGGTGTCAGCCATGCAGAATGTGTAGGAGATGTGCTCCTCTCTGCAAGTTTGAAAGAGAGAAAATGCAGTCTCTGTTTTCTGCTTTTAGAGAGACTTTTGCTCTGTTTTATCTTACTAAACAGTATTTCAGGTCTGTGCAAGAACATTGCTTGACCTCTAGCCCATTACGGCAGAACAGAGTATGTTAGTCCTGAAAGCATTCTAATGAAAATAAGAACAAATAAATAAACAAAAGTCACCTGTAAACTTACTTCTGGAAGCATATCATATTTATAGGTACTGCTACTCTGCTAGGCAAAGCAGAAACAAAATGTACAGATTGAATATTGCTACCCTGAATGCGTAGATGGAATTTAAGGACTAAAAGTACCCTGGGAATTTTGTCTGGGAGTTGTTTTGAACATGCTGGCCTTGCAGTATGGCTTGAGGGACAGTCAGTGTAACATGGAAAAGCCACTGTTCCAACACATGGAAACGATCTGCTCCTTCTCTCCTACAGCTGAGGCAGGTTGGCTGTTTGTCCAGGGGAAATGCACAGCAGCCAATAAATATTTATGGGTTTGGGTCAGAATGTAAGTCAATCTGAGATGTTCCAAATTCCTTTGCAGAACTCTAGAGCACTCCACTGTTCTGTTTTGGTGACACAGGTTGTGTTATACACGTTTAGTCTAGATGTGAAATGTCTGCCAGAGAACACTGTTCTCTGGCAAATTTACTGCTGTGTGTTTTCCCATGTCAGTAGAAGCTTACATATTAATAACTCAAGGCTACTCAAATATGTAGAGAGAGCTAAGTGTGGAAGAAATGTAGATAAATAGCAGCTCTCTCAGTTACTGCAATTTTTCTGTCAACTTAGGATTGTGTATGTGAGCTTTGAGGAAGATAATGCTTTAGACAACACAGAGTAAGAATTGCTAATCTAATATTTAATGGATAATTCTGTCAGGCTGGCATTGTGTCAGCATGCTGCCATTACTTTGAGCTCTGAGGCAGCTGTGCTAGCTTGTATCTGGAAGAGGCAGGACAAAGCCTTCTGCTCCTGCTTGTTCTGCTGTGCTTTGTGACCTTTGTGATCGGGGAGCTAAGCCAGCTGCCTCTTCCCAGCATTATTTTCCCTCTGGTTTAACTGTATTAGTGATGCTGGAAGAAGACACGAGCCAGTGTAAAGGTAATAGTGAGGAGAGATGTGTGGGAATGAGACTAGGAGGTCGCTTGGCTGCCCTGTCTGCCAACAGCAAGTTGTATGGCAGAAATCTTTCTGTTTAATCTAAAGAGGAGTTGCACTTCACCACCAAATTTAACTCCTGCTCCAAATTTGGAGGTGATACACATGGTGGGATCAATCTGGAAAAGTTGGTCACAGACTGAGATGTGCAACAGCAGAGGAGCAGAGCTGTCCCCAGCCTGGAGCTCTGCAAAGAAGAATTCAGAGTTATGTAAGCAGGTTCAATTTAGTTCGGGAGTGTTTTACTGGTAACACATTTCAGATGAGCTGTGGAGCACTGACAATTATGCAGTACAAGATAAGAAATGTGCTTCATTTCCATCTCTCTTGCACATGGGCACACACACAAACTCTTGTCCATCAAAAAGAGCTTTTCCATGTTCCTTCCATTCTCTGTCTCTTTGGTTTGGAAGTGCCTTGTGTTTTGCAGGTGTTGTGGCTGTCAAAGTGCTGTTCAGCCACATTTCCTGATCAGCGGCCTCTTAGTGTGTTTAATTGCCTAATCAGCCCTAGATCCAATCCTGCCATGTACACAAGTGTTAGTCTGGACTGTGCTTGAGTCTAGAGTCTATTTATGATAAGAAACAAAGAGAACTTGAAAAAGAGGGATTGACTTGTGCTCAAAGGAGACGCCGGTACGCGTTGCTACTGGAATGAGGAGTTGCATTAATTAACGTAACAGTATTCACTGAATTAACAACTCGAGCACCGCCTACCAAGTATCACTGTAACACAGTAAATTTTGCACCTTCATTACCAGGGTCCCTTATCCAGGTCCCCTCAGTTGAGAGGGGAAAGCTGAGTAAAGTTCGCCTGGGCTCGCTGTCTTTGAAGAAAGAGGGAGAGAGACAATGCTTCTTGTTTACAAAGCACTTCTTAATCTGTACAAGAAGTTCAGGAGGAAAACTGCATCTTCTTAAGGTATGGACTTTTTATCATGATTTCATTTGTGAGATGAAAACACGTCTTTGGTGAACTGTCAGCGTTTTATTGTTTCATGGCTTTCACCTGAGCTTTGCATTAGTGGTTATGAATGAAAGTGGGGTGGTGCACAATGTTTAACTGCTTTTGTCTTTTCATTGCACATAATAGAATTCAGCCAATTTTCAGTTAATTCTAGTAAACTAGGGATTTAGAAACAAGGCATTGATGCATCTATTTGTTTCAAGTAGTGAATAAATTCAGTGTATGTAACACTGAATTTAAGTCAGTTTTCAATGCATAAATCAGTCAGTACAACCCTGCAGAATTGCCAAAGAACATTTTCCAGAGCTCTAATAAAATTAATTTTCAAAGTCAATTCTGTTTTCCTGAACAGCATGTTCCCTTAAACTAAAATGTCATCTAAGAACAATCTAGTTATATTTGTTGAGAATCAGGCTCTCATGCTGCTGGCTTCTGGGTAAAGAGATGTTGGTAGTTCAAGGAATGGATTATATTGAATGGAATTTTAACTTGGCATACCAAGAGTTTATTAAGGTTCATGTGCTGTCTCGCTTTGCACCTCTTAAATAGTTCAAGTACTCATGCAAAATAAATAGAATCTGAAGGAGCCTTTAAAAAATCTTGTATGTTTAATGTCTAATTAATGTCTAATTTCACTTAAATTCAGAGGATGAAATTCTAGTTAACTTTTCTGGAACTTGTGAACAAGTCTATGTGTGCCATAAATTACAGTGTGGTAAAAGTGAAAGAAGTTTTGTGCGTTGTACTGTTGATCTGTTGGATTAAGAAAAGCATTACATTTAATCTGTTTGGGTTCCAGTTCTTTAAGGGAAAAAAATGTGCATCATGAAATTGGTATGTCTTCCTTAGAGCTCTGAGTAATGTAAAATGTTAGAGTAAGGCATGTCACCATTTAAAAAACCTGTGACAAATGGGGATAAATAACATTTGTGTGAAATGTGCTTTGTTTCCACAGACAGGAGGTGTTCTGTCTCTAATAGAGTGCACACTGGTCGAGGAGACAGAAGCGAGTGATGATGATTGTAAGTTAAATTCAGCTGTCAGTAGTAAGTACAGTTTCTAGTTTCCTAAAATTAGTAC
>VWZS01002981.1:35024-48008 GCA_013397075.1 Rhabdornis inornatus | reverse complement strand
CCCTTTCCCCTTTGCTGACACGCTGGTGAGGGCGAGGGGAGCATCACACTCCGGTAGCTCCCAAAGATCCCTGCCACGAGCCGAGCTAATGGACACTGATGAGCTGCCGCGTTTATTAATGCCCTTTCATGAGAGCATTAATAGTTCCTAATGACACCATTTGAGCTTCCCAGCCTTTTATCTCCTCTTTCTCTCTTTCCCCCGCCGAGGACACGGTGTAGGAGGTGGAATCAGATATTCCCACCCTCCGGTCTGTGCCGGGTGGTGTCGAGAGCTGGCGGGGCACGGGATGCTCGTGCAGAGACCGGGCAGCCTGAAAAATCTGTGCCACACAGCTCGAGTGCCAGGAACTCCTCTCTGCGATTTTTGTCCTCGGCCAAAGGAGTTGGGAATTTTATCCCTCTCATTCCTGGTGCCCCGGACACCGAGCGAGGCTCCCTGGAACCTCACGGCCAGCCCTCGGTGCTGCCTGCACGTCGCAGCCGAGGGTGGGGGGGGAATAAATAAATAAACACAAATAAATTAAAGGCGGTGAGTCACGTTGTGTTTTCCTCTTGATCTTCTTTTTGTTTTCTTTTCACCCCCTTCGCTTTCTTCCCCCTCTCCAGAGCGTGTCTGATCCCATCGGAGAGGAGGGGAAAGGGATGGGTGGCAAGCTCTCGCCAGCGATTCGCCCGGGCGAGGACGGAGGGTTATGGAAAGTGGGTGTGGGAATCGGCACAATCGCTGGCAGGGCACCAGCACAAACAGATGACGGATGGGACCCAGGGAAGTGCAGCCGAGCAGGGCTGGGCTGCTCCTGCCCGGCTGGGAGCGCGTCCCAACCCGGCCCGGGGACCCCGGCACACCGCGGGGGGCTCAGCCAGGTGCGGGGGCTGCATCCCATGGGAAGCAGCCGAGGGGCCGGCCCGGCATTAATCAAAAATTAATTAATTATCCGAGGGCCAAGCTGATCCCAAGTGCTCCTCCTGCGCTGGTCCTCACGAGCAGGAGTTGACGGGGGCCGGGTGGCTTCAAAGCGGGAGCACGGATTTGTTCTCCTCAGTTCCTGTGATCCTGGGAATGAGGTCAGGATGGAGGAATTGGCATCCCGGGAAAGGGCAGAGCCGCTGGGATGGCAACCCAGCTTCCCTTCGAGGCTGGAACGGGGAAGGAAAGGATGAGATGCTAATTGCAGGTGGATCTGGATCTGTTCCACCGCGTCCTTGCAGAGGAAGGTGAAGGTTTTGGGGTTTCCTCCTCCCTCCCCACCAAAGCCAGCAGCAGTGGGGAGGACCACTCCTCCCCCAGCTCCCAGAAACATCCAGGCTCGTCCTGCTTTCCAACAAAAAGCATGTGAGCAAGCAGCCGATCCAAGAGAAACTCTCCCTCCGATTATCCCCGCGCACAGGGAGGCCAGGAGGGAGCAGGGCAGGGCCCGGCCAGCCCCCAGCACTCCCAAACTCCGGCATTTCCCAGCTCAGCCGCCTGTTTGCACAGCTTCCAGCGGGATCCTGAATCCAGCGGGATCCTGCTGCTGCATCTGGGGCATGGGATGCTCCCAAACTGCTCCGGCTCGCCCACGCCGCCCCGACCCTCTCCAGCCCAGCCTTGCTTTGCCCGTCCCCGCCGAGCCGGAGTTTGGTGCCTGAAGGAGCCTGTCAGCCCCGACCCTGCGAGTCCTTTTGTGATGAGAAATGTCACATCCCATTATGCCAGCCTTGCTGCGCCGCTGGATTGTCGTGGAAAGAAATTGGGAGAAAGAGGAGAAAAATAGATGGAAAAACACAGAAATATTTCCATGGAAGAACTGGGGTGGGAGAGCCAGGATGGGAAAGGATTCCTTGGGAATGTCCTCTCCTGGCTGCTCTATTACTCCAAAGTGTTTTGACAGCATTCCCAGGGCAGGGAATGACTTGACACAGGGATGTGACCCCGCAGAGGCTGGATCCCATCGCACCCCAAATCCAGGGAAACTTCCCCTTCCTGCTGGAGCCAGCCCAGCTTTCCCAACCCCAAAGCTTTCTCCTGAGCCTCCTGCTCTGGTGCTTCCCCGCAGCAGCAGTTCCTGGATGCTGGGATGACTCAGGGCCTTCTCTTTGTGCTCTTTGTGCTCCCAACCGGTTTCGCTCTCCGGGCACAGCTGGAGACGTGGCCAGGCCATCCCGGCCCTGAGGCAGGAATGATTCCCAGAATTTTCTTGCTGCAAAAACACCGGCACCTCACGTGTCCATCCAAACTTCCCAGCCGGATCCTCGCTGCCCAGACACTTTGCTTTTCCCATGTGTGTAAAAAAACAGGAATTAATTCTCTCTCTGGAGCCTCCCGCTCCTTTCACAGGCTCCAGGAATGTCCAGTCCAGCCCTGCGGTCCCCAAGGAAGGTGGGACATGTGGAATCCTCCCCTCTCCAACTGCCAATCCCCTTACCCAGAGCCCATTATTTTAATTTATTACATTTTATATTAATGGGATTTCACCTTTCCGAGTGGTATTTGAGTTGTTCCCCGTCAGTCTGCACCTGAAAAATTGATAAACCACCGTGATCTGAGCCACATCCAGGCAAAAAAAGAGTGGAAAAGGTTTTTCCTTCTACAGGGAACTTCTTTTCAGGGCAGATCCAGAACCTCAGGAAAGCTAAACCTGGGTGGGTTGGGAATCTCACAGCTGATGGATTTGTCTGTCTGGGGACTGACACAGCCACAAGCACCAGAATTGACGATTTTGGGTGATTTTAAGCCCAAAGTCGTGCCAGGCCACCACATCCCAGCAGGCACTGACCAACACTGACTGCACACCCTCATCCCAAAAAATTCTCAACAAAACTGCTGGGAAAATTTGCTGAGTGTCCTCATGGAGCAGGAGGGGTCCCCTTGTCACCCTTGGGAGCTCAGGTTGGAGCAGGCCCAGGGATGTCACTGCTCCAACACGGATCTGAAGAGCCTCTCCCACTTTTCCAGGGTCTGAACTCCAAGGATTTACCCCTCCAGCCTTTAGGATCTTTAGGTAGCTCTTGGCACAGCCTGGATATTTTTGTAGCTCACGATAAGTGGGGAAGGCGACCATAAAAATATATTAAAAAATAAATATCGGGCACGGTTGTAATTTAAATGCAGCTTTGTCTGATCCACCCTAACGCCGCAGGGGAGGACGTGCCACGGGTTATTAACTCAGCAAAATAAACATAAATCACCTCCGTGCCTGGCTCTTTGCAAGGTTTGTTTTTTTTTTTTAAATCTAGAAATAAAACCCTGCACTCCATAACCCGAACCATCCCTGGCAGGGACCTTCCCGGGCTCCTGGCTCCCTCCTGGCAGCCCGAGGATGGCATTCCCAGCACCAGGATCTCCCCAAATCCTGCAAAGAGGCTGAGAGACACATCCCTGCCCATCTGCACCTTCCCTGCAGGATGTAGGTGAGGGGTCCGAGCCAGCGGGGCGGAGGCTGTGATGACACCGGGAGGGTTTTGAAACCTCAGACAAAACATTTGTGTTGAAAAAGGAGAGGGGTTTTGTTGGTTTTTTGGGTTTTGTTTTTTTTTAAACACCTGAGGGATTGCAGAGGCAGCTGGTGGGGGTGGGGAATGGGATGCAGGATGATGGGATCCCTTCCCAAAAGTGCAGCCAAGCTGCTGTGGGAGGGCACGGGAGATGTGGCTTTGCCAGGACACTCCTGGCGTGGGTTGGAGCGCTGGATTTGGGAGTTGAGGCCGGTGGCTTTGCCAAGAAACTTCATGGAGGAGTTTCCCTGCTACCCCTTCCCTCTTCACCCCCAGCAGAGCAGCACCAGGCATTTGTTGAAGCAAGGAAACGGAGTAAGATTAATAAAGTGAAAGTTGAATAAACTGAAGGTTGAAAAAAATAAAATGAAAGTTGGATAAAACGATGGTTGAACAAATGATGGTTGAATAAAGTGAAAATTGATAAAACTATGGTTGGACAAATGATGGTTGAATAAAGTGAAAGTTTATATAATGATGGTTGAACAAATGACAGTTGAATAAAATGAAAGTTGGATAAAACGATGATTGAAGAAATGATGGTTGAATAAAGTGAAAATTGATAAAATGATGGTTGAACAAACGATGGTTGAATAAAGTGAAAGTTGATATAGTGATGGTTGAACAAACGATGGTTGAATAAAGTGAAAGTTGATAAAATGATGGTTGAACAGATGATGGTTGCACCAGGTTGTGGACAGGGCTGTGCACTCCCTGCCTGCCCTGCTCTGCACCCTGGGGACTCGGGGGGTGCCTGCACCCCAAAGCCCCTTTTGGGGAGCTCCACAATCGTGTCCTGTGCGGCCACAGCCCGGTCCCGGCCCCTGGGCCCTGCTGTAAATCCGGGATGATAAATGATGGATGGGATCGCTAAGAACAACAGGGATGTTGATAGCAACCCCAGGGGTGTGTTTGGGAGCTGCGTGGCTCGGCCTGGCTGCCTCCAACAGCCCCACGGTGTCGCAATCCCGGGCGAGCTCCCGGCGGAGCTGGCTGCTGGATGAATCACCCTGACCCACTAGCCCAGGGCTAGCCCGGCCAAGGGAGGGCTGGGGTGGGATTTGTCCTGCTCAGGATGCGGCCAGGACCCCCCTGGAGCATCCCTTGGTGGGACGCTGCTCTGCTGGGGTGGGACGTGGTGCTGGATCTGCAGGAGGAGGAGGAGGAGGAGGAGGAGGGGATGAGGATGGCTCAGGCACAAGGAGAAGGGCGCTTTGTGCCCCTCGCTGTGACGGTGCCACCGCTCAAATGCCACTTGCCAACGCATTTTCCCAGACCACGCCGGCATTTGGTGCTTTGTCACCAGCCCAGTCCTTCCCAGGAGTGCCACCAGGGTCTCTCTTCATCCACCCCGTGGATCCCTCGGTGCTCCCCATCACCCCCAGTTCTGATGGGACATCCCCAAAATGCAACAAAAGCTCCCAAGAAAGGTGAACTACGAGAGGTTTCCCCAAAGCCCCCGAGATTCCAGCGGGAGGGACAAGCTTGACCTGGCCAGAAAAAAGTGCTGGGTAGGACTGGAAAGGTCTTTTCCATCCCAGTCCTTGAGAGTGGAAAACTTGCTCGCCTTGTGTGTGCAGCTTTAAGATGAGTTTGCTTTTCCAGCAGCAGATTTCCAGAGGATTCTTGGAGAAACACCAAATTTTGCCTAATTCAGTCATTTAACGGCCTGTAGCCTGAATTCTGTGTGGATGAGAGCAGAGCCTGCACTGGAACCTTCCCTTGGGATGTGTCCTCAGGGAGGGTCTGCTGCTGTCACCTTTGGAGACCGGGATCATTTCCTTTGGTGGTTGGGAACATTCCCAGTGCTGCCACCATCCAGGCTGTGGTCACCAGCCACAGCCACGGCCGTGGGGCACCTGGGCCTCGAGTCCTCCCATCTGAACCACACACCCCTCTGTGAGGCACAGCCAGGCTGGAATCATGGAATGGTTTGGGTGGGAAGGGATTTAAACCCATCCAGTGCCACCCCTGCCATGGCAGGAACACCTCCACCTGTCCCAGGGAGCTCCAGCCTGGCCTTGGACACTTCCAGGGATGCAGGGGCAGCCACAGCTCCTCTGGGAATTCCATCCCAGCCCCTCCCCACCCTCACACCCAAGAATTCCTTCCCAATATCCCACCCATCCCTGCACTCTGGCAGTGGGAAGCCATTCCCTGTGTCCTGTCCCTCCATCCCTTGTCCCTCTCCAGCTCTCCTGGAGCCTCTTTAGGTTCTGGCAGGGGCTCTGAGCTCTCTCTGGAGCTTCTCCTCTTTTACCCCCAGCTCTCCCAGCTCCAGAGGGGCTCCAGCCCTTGGAGCAGCCCCGTGTTCCCCTCCAGGCTCATTCCAGCAGCTCCATGTCCTTGTGATGTTGGGGACCCCGAGCTGCAGGTGGGGTCTCCCCAGAGCGGGACAGGGGGGGAGGAATCCCCTCCCTGCACTTTTTGTGGTGATTTTGGGGCTCGCACCCAGCCATGACCACCAAGAGATCCCGGCGGGACTCGGGGTCGGACGCTGAGCCCATCCCTCCCCCAGATCCCACACGGACACCAAATCCCACCCCGCAGCCGGCCTGGAGGGGCTGCCGGGGGGGCCGGGGGTGCTCGCACACGCCGCAAAATCCTCCCCTGCAAATTCCTCCTCCCTGGGGTGTCTGATCCCGGTCCCAGGCACCTTCCCGGGCGCGGGGGCGGATCAAAGCCCGCGCGTGCCAGTCCTGCTCCCGCTCTGGGCCAATTTGGCTATTTCGGCTTCCCTAATCTGATGGGCTTGGGGGGGGTATCATTTATTCCTCTGGGCTTTTTTTTTTTTTTCCTTTCTTTTTTTTTGTTGTTGTTTCTTTTCCCTTCCTTCCGCTGGCCAAAAATTCTCGCCCCCGATGACGACAGCCCCGGCCGGGAGGGGACCGCGCTGTCCCGGCCCCCGCCAGCGCATCCGGGCTCGGCCTCGCCGCTCCCCCCAAAATCCCCCCCCACGCCGCTTCCTGACGGCTGGAATTGGCAGCGATAGGAGGGAGAGTCCAGAGCTGCCCTTGGGACGGGAGAAATTCCAACCGGAAACTCTCCGGAGCAGCGAGAAGTTTTTCCTCACTTTTCCCTCCCGCCTGGGACTTTGCTCGGGGAGGGGGTGCTCGGGATGCTCAGGAACGCTTTGGGTAATGAGGAGCAGCCAAATTCACCTTTTAAAATGGATTTTTTGGCTGATGAGCATCTCACGGCCCGCAGGTTCTTGGCAGAGCTGCTGACCCCTCCCCAAAAAACGCAACCGCAGCAGCAGGAGGAGGACGAGGGGTTAAAGGCAGCGCTGCTGCTGCTGCTCGCCTGCCAAAAGCCGCTCCGGCGGTGCCATGACTTCCCTTTCTTCCATAAAAGTCCGCCGGATCCCGGCTCCCGTGGGATGCTGCAAGGAGGGGGCTGAGCCGCCCTACCTGGGGCGCGTGCAAGCGCCGGGAGCTGTTTGTGCAATGCATCCCAAAAAATAAAAACCGAAAAAAAAAACCACCTCGGGAGCCGGGCAGCTCGCCCCGCTCCCTGCCCTGGCTCGGGCTCCGGAGAGGGAAAAACTCCTTTTTTTTTTTTTTTGTGTTGTGTTCAAGCGGCCCCGTTCCAGCCGGGCTGGGAAGGGGTGTGGGGGAAAAACTGGGAAGGGATGGCCGGGCTGGGGAAGCACGTGCTGCTCCTCACGGAGTTCCAACATCGCCCCAAAATCCCTGCTCCCTTCCAGGAGAGACAGAGCTCCTTCCCCACTGAGCGCTGGAGAGGCTGGTGGGACGCAGAGAGAGGAGAAACACAAGGTGTGTTCCCCCATGGAGCCTCTTTCTGCTCCATCCCCTTCCCAAGCCATGCTTGGACTTCCCAGCACCCCAAAATAACCCCTCAGCTCCAGCCCTGATTGTTTTGGGACACGCGAGGGTGGTGGTGGTGCAAACATAAAGACCCAGAGGTCTTTTCCCAGCCCTCTTCCCAAACCTAGGGAAGGAGGAGGAGCTGTGGCTGCCCCATCCTTGGAAGTGTCCAAGGCCAGGCTGGATGGGGTTTGGAACATGCTGGGATGGTGGAATGAAATGAATTTTAAGGTTCCTTCCAACCCAAACCACTCCATGATCCTGTGAAACTGCGTTTTCCCAGGAATTTGGATGGAGCAGAAACTTAAAAAGAAACGTGAAAAGAAATGTAAAAAGAAATGTGAAAAAAAAAAAATGTAATCAGGAGCTGCTCTTCCCCACAGAGATGCTCAAACTCCCCCCACGCTGAGCTCAGACCCCACAGATTTAGGATTTACACCCCAATTCCCCCCCGGGGCTGTACCGGGGGACTCTGCAGCGGGTCGCTGTGTTCGGGGGGGGTGTCCCCGAGGCAGGACGAGTTGGGGGTCCCCCCTTGACCCCCCCACTCCCTCGCAGGCAGCTCGCCCGAGCCCCGGCTCAGTTACAGCAGCAGACGAGATGTCATCACACCGAGAGCCCGGGGCTTGCATCACAAGTGTCTTGCAGCGAAGAAAGCCAAATTTTTTACAGGAGCAGCACACACGCTCTCTCTCTCTCTCTCTCTCTCACACACAGCCTCGGTAATTAACTTAATAGGTTTCTTACAGAATGCCCCATGAGTGATGCTCAACATATTCAAGTGTTGACAAGACGGCGCTGAACCCGACGCCTACACAACGGGCAAACGAGGCTCGGAGCGCAGACACACCTTCATTGTCTGAAACTTGTAGTAAAACTCCAAACCCGCCCTTGTGAAATGGGGAGCTGAGCAGATGGGGCCGAGTAACCCTTCAGCTGCCAGGACCTGGCACAGGACCTGGCAGCACCCAGGTGAGGTGGCGGTGGGTGATGCTCAAGACCCCGAAATTAATTTATAAACGGGCTGGACAAGGTGGAGATCACAGCAGATGCTTCCATGTGTATTTGTAATGTGCAATTAAGATTTTTTTAGCCCACTGGGATCATCACCCTTGATCCTTGTGAGTCCCTTTCGCCTCAGGGTATTCCACAATTCTGTGGTTTGCTGGGCACTGAAATAAATCAGCGACTTCTCACTACTCTATAAAAATACCCACCCTTCAGAAATTGGCTGTAAATCTAAAGTGTTGTCCTCTGGGTTTGCTCCAGGTCAATATTTGGGCCACAAATATGAAAAAAAAGGCTGCTGGACAGTCCCTCCCTGTGTGTCACCTGCTCAGTTCCAAGAGGAACCATTCCCTTCCCTCCTGCCTCAGGAATTGTGTCATAAAAGGCACAATTTTGGTTTATCTGTGCTGGATGGGCTCAGACCAACACCCAAAGAAAGCCAGCACCAAACACCCTCCTAAAGAGCCAACAGCACCCATGGTCACCCCCCAAAAAAAGTGGAAAATAAATCACTGGAAGAAGGATTGATGGGAAAACCAGTTTGGATGGAGCTGTGTCGCAAGAAGCAGCAGAGATCCATCTCCTGCTGGTTTGGGATGGGATCTTGAGTCAGGAAAATTGCCTAAGAGAGGGTGGTCGTCTGTACAGGTTTCTCCAGGTTGGGAAATGTCCTGCCAGCGGCTGGGACCCGCGTGGAGCAATCCCAATCCCAGCCTGGCTGTCATCAGGGCTCTGACGAGCTCCCAAACCCGTCGGGCTCCCCGGCGTCCCCTCCACCTGCACGGGGAGCGTCCTGTCCCTGTCACCCTGGGATGGGATCCGGTTGGATCAGGGGGGAAAGTCTGTCAGCAGCTGCTGGAGCAGCGATGGGATCATTCCCAAATGTCACGTCCAATGTTTTTCAGAAGAGTTGGAAGCCAGATTTGGTGGCTTCTCCCCGTCCTCCTGCACGTTGTGACCTCAGGGCAGGCGCCAACCACTGCAGGGATGCAGGATCCGTCATTATTCCTAATTTTAAGAGTTGCAAGAGCATTTCAGAGGTTTTGATCAACAGAGCAAAAATACCAGAACCTTGGGCACTGCGATTTTGGGGAATTTTTCCACTGCCAGAACATTTGGCACAGAAATTTTCAGGGATTTTTCCACCATCTGAACCTTGGGCACACTGATTTTTTGGGGGATTTTTCCAGCACCAGAACCTTGGGCACTGCAAATTTTGGGGGATTTTTCCAGCACCAGAACCTTGGGCACTGCAATTTTGGATGATTTTTCCAGCACCAGAGTCTTGGGAACAAAAATTTTCGGGGATTTTTCCACCATCTGAGCCTTGGGCACAGCAATTTTTGGGGGGATTTTTCCACCACCAGAAACTTGGACACAGTGATTTTTTGGGGGATTCTTCCAGCACCAGAATCTTGAGCACAAAAATTTTCAAGGATTTTTTTCCACCATCTGAACTTTGGGCACAGCAATTTTGGATGATTTTTCCACCACCAGAACGTTGGGCACAGCGATTTTGGGGGAATTTTTCCACCACCAGAATCTTGAGCACAAAAATTTTTGGGGATTTTTCCAGCACCAAATTCTTAGGCACAAAAATTTTCAGGGATTTTTCCACCATCTGAACCTTGGGCACAGAAATTTTTGGGGAATTTTTTCCACACCCAAAGAGTGTGGATGCTGCAGACGGGCGAATCCACAGGGCTACGGTGCACGGGAATTAAGGACTTAGCTGGGAGTTAGCTCGGCATTGTCAGGGAATTAAAGGTTTACCTGAGCGTTGCAGATGGGAGGCTTAAAGATTTTACAAACACACGAGATTTACAGCTCTCCCAAATTTCAACACCTCGGGTTTACCCCGCCAGGGAGGATTTTGACCGGGTCTGGATGGTTTTCCTGATGAAACCTGGTGGGAATTGGGGCTCAGGCTTAACCCACGGCCACGTGGCACCTGAAATCCCAAATCCTGAAAGCCCAAACCCCTGAACCTGTCTGGGCTCTTGCAGAGACGGAGCCAAGTGGGATCAGACCTTAAAGCTGCACGAGGTAAAGCCAATGCCTCAGCGTTCAGTGGAGAAGGAATCTTTGCATTAAAATCTCATTTTTGCCAGTGACATCCCAGATTTTTGGGAGTTGGAGCATGCATTCCACTGGAGAAGGAATCTTTGCATTAAAATCTCTTTTTTGCCAGTGACATCCCGGATTTTTGGGAGTTGGAGCATCCCTTCCACTGGAGAAGGAATCTTTGCATTAAAATCTCATTTTTGCCAGTGACATCCCAGATTTTTGGGGGTTGGAGCATCCCTTCCACTGGAGAAGGAATCTTTGCATTAAAATCTCTTTTTTTGCCAGTGACATCCCGGATTTTTGGGAGTTGGAGCATCCCTTCCACCAGCAGCGATGGCTGGACCTTAAACCACACAACCAAGGCGAGCCCCAGCGGAGCAGCAAACCCTTCACATCCACCAACCCCTTCCCAATCATTCCCAACCCTAAATCCTGGCGGGATGCGAGGAAAACCCATCCCAAACACCCTCCAAAGGCAGGGCTGGCAGCCTGGCCTGCTATCAGCTGCCCATCGGGAATTGCATGCGTGGAGCAAGGCAGGAGCTGTGCAATTCCCAGCCCGGGGCCAGCGGCTCGCCCACACTCTGGGAACGGGAGCTGCAGGCTGGGCCCCGATGGGACGAGGATAAAGCTGCCCTTACGTAAGGCCCGGGGTTGCGTGGAGGATCCGTGGCGGGAGCAGACTTGCTCTGGGCTCAGCCAGGATGGATCCGGGCTGGAATATCCCGGGATGTGCAGCACACAAGCAAACCTCTCCCTGTTGCCCTTCCTCCCCAATCCCAGCCCCTTCCCAAAAATTAGGTGTAAAAGATGTTGTTGTTCATAAAGGTGCTGGTGATTATTAATAATAACTTGGCTCCATGCTGCTCCAGTTTTCCCGAGCTCCCTGGCAGTGTTCCGCCAGGGCCGGTGATTTAGTGCAGCTTAATTATTCCGGGCGTTTCATCACCTCTTGTTTTTGATGTCTGTGTCTCTGTCAGGGCCTCACCTTCGTGACTAAGAGATCCAGGGAAACAAACTGCTGGAAAAGGGAGTGAAAAAGGGAAAAACCCTGAGCTGGAGGGTGCTTGGAGGCCGGGAGGGCGTAGGGAGGTGTCCCGTGAGGATGCTCCTGCTGCAGGATGGGATGTGCGTGGGGATGCACCCGTGGAGCCCCTCGTGGGGTGTGGGGGGCTCCCACCCAAAAGTTTCAAGCCATTCCCAGGAGTAGAGGGAGCAGAATTCCAAGTCTGTGCCTTCCCAAATGCGAAGGGTGGTGCTGGGCTTTGTCTGCCCCTTAAACACCTCAGTGAGGAGCTCCCAGCTCCCTCGGCCCTGGGAAGTTCTGGACATCTTTTGGCTCCCAAGAACCTTGGAGCTCCCAGGTGGGGGCTGGTGATGAAATTCCTGGGGCTCCAAACCTTCCATCCCCACCATGGAGTCTGGAGGAGCCACGAGCAGAGCTGGGAGCAGCTCCTGGGACCGTGCCTGGAATCCAACCTGTAACCTCCTGGGGACACTGAGGGGGACACAGGAAGCACTCAGGGATGCACACAGGGAATGAGTTTCTCCAGGAAAGGAGGAATTCCAGCTCCAGGGATGGCAGAGGGAGCATCCTGCAGGAAGGGGGCTGGATGGGGACGAGTGATGCATGGCAGGGCCAGCACTGCCCCAGATCTGCTGGATTTTCCTGAGGAATTCAAACCAGGAGCAGGTGGGATGAGGTGACCACCATGATCCAACATTTTACACACAATGGGAAGTGGGAAGAATCTCTTGGAATGGCTAAAGAGCCACTTTGGGATGCAAAAAGGGGATGTTGGGCTGGGATGCGGCACTGGGATACACATTTGGGACTGGGATATGGCACTGGGATGTGGCGCTAGGATGTGGCTCTGGGATTCAGCACTGGGATTTAGCACTGGGATGTGGCACTGGGATTTATCACTGGGATGTGGCACTAGGATGTGGCACTGGGTTGTGGCACTGGAATACAGAACTGGGATGTGGCACTGGGATTTATCACTGGGATTTATCACTGGGATGTGGCACTGGGATACAGAACTGGGATGTGGCACTGGGATTTATCACTGGGATTTAGCACTGGGATGTGGCACTGGAATACAGAACTGGGATGTGGCATTGGGATTTATCACTGGGATTTAGCACTGGGATGTGGCACTGGGATACAGAACTGGGATGTGGCACTGGGATTTATCACTGGGATGTGGCACTGGGACACAGAACTGGGATGTGGCACTGGGATTTATCACTGGGATTTAGCACTGGGATGTGGCACTGGAATACAGAGCTGGGATGTGGCGCTGGGATTTATTGCTGGGATTTAGCACTGGGATGTGGCACTGGGATATAGCACTGGGATGTGACACTGGGATGTGGCACTGGAATGTTGCCTGGGAATTTCCCACTTTGGGGAACAGCAGGGACGCTCAGCAGGTGTCCAACCAGAGCAGAGGATGCTCCTGGATCCATTTGGGATCTGCCAACCCCTCTCTGGCACTGCCAGCCTGGCTCAGCATCCCAAGGATTCCACCCAACCCCGGGAAAACCCAGGCTCCACTCCAGGCTGCTCCAAACTCCGTGAAGCTGGGGGGGGGGGGGGGGGG
>VWZS01002981.1:20267-35004 GCA_013397075.1 Rhabdornis inornatus | reverse complement strand
GGGGGCGGGGGGAGAAAGCCAGGAATTTTCACAAAAAGGAGGAGAGAGAGAAAAGAGGACGGAAAACGGGAAAAAAAAAAAAAATCCCAGAGCATTCCCAGTATTTCCCTGTGTGTCTGTGGCCTGGCGCAGCCCTTCTGCTCACTGCTCTGTTTATCCATGACAGACAACTAATTAACATCGGAGCCTCTTGAAAGGTCTTTTCAGAGGTAATGTTCTGACAGAGGATGTCAGTGAGGAGCAGTGATTTGTCTAAGCAGTGATCACATTGTTTCAGACTGAATGAGGTGAATATTAAACTGCTTTAAATGCACTCTTCATAAAGCACTAATTACATACTCCCGGGGGAGTACGGGCAAGGAATACTAAACAGCCGAAAAGTCAACAGAGTGCTTTTTATAGTATGTTGCTGGGTTCTGTGTTTTTCTGTCTTTCTTTCTCTCTCTCTCTCTTACAGTAAAATCACAGCACGCTGAAGAATACACATTTATAGCACAATGCTTCACATCTAATTATATGGCAATCATTAGTTTTAACCTGGGTGTATTATATTTTCTTTGATATATCGTGCCCCCCGGCATCTCTTTGCATAGAACACTTCCAAAGGCATTTTCTCCCCTCCCTGGAAAAAAATGTGCTTTTTTTTTTCTCCTTTCCAGTGTTAACATTTGCTTATAATTTTTTTTTCTTCCCCCTAAACAATTTTTTTTTTAAATAAATTGGCAGGAATAGAAAGGGGTAAAAAGAGGGGAGGAGGAGAAATCCGTTTAATCCAAATAAGAACCTGTTCCCTCCCTCCTGGAATCGTGCACTTTGTTATTACCAAGGTAACTCCACTGGGGCTTTAAAGGGGAAAGGAAACACAGAATGGGCCATTAATGAATTCCTGCAGATCCTGCTGCACTCCTGGTCTGGCTCGGCCAGAATTCCTGATGGGGGGAACAACTACTCCATGAATTATTTATTTTTTTTAATAGCACAAACTTGGGCGGAGGGGGAAGATTGAATTAACCACAAATAAATCCTCCCTGCACTGAAAACCTCGCGATCTTCTCATCCAAGAAGTGGGAAAAGAAAAGAGCAGCATGTGACAGGCCTGGGTGTCCTCGAGGAACCTGCTGCTTCCTCCTGGGAAGTAAAAGGAAAGCTGGGAAGAGGTGCTGGGGACATGGAGGAGGAACACAAGGGCTGTTTGACCATAAACATCCCCCTAAATTCTCGAGGTCTGGCTCAAAATCACGAGGTGTGGCTGAAATTTGTGAGGAATGGCTCCAACACATAGGATCTGCTTCAAACAGCGACTTTCCTGCCTGCCAGCACATCCCAGGGGGTCCAAGGAAGAGGAAGAGGGAATTTTCATCAGGAATTTTAGTGCCAGGACAAGGAATAGTGGATTCAAGCTGAAAGAAGGGAAATTTAACTCAGATGTGTGGAAGGAATTGCTCCCTGTGAGGGTGGGGGATGGAATTCCCAGAAAAGCTGTGGATGCCCCATTGCTGAGAGTGTCCCAGGCCAGGCTGGAGCACCCTGGGATAGTGGAAGGTGTCCCTGCCATGGCAGGGGTGGGATGGGATGGGATTTAAGGTCCCTTGCAACCCAAACCATTCCAGGATTGAAGGATTCTGAACGCACAGGGTTGGTTCTATAAATGTGGGGCCCAGAAGCACAGGGTAGGATTCATAAACAGGAATTATGGCTCAAATAAATCGAGCTGGATTCAGAGGTCACAGCTCAGAAGCAGAGGTTAGAGAATCACAGAACCATGGAATTGTTCAGCTTGGAAAAACCCTCCAAGGTCACCGAGTCCAACCTGTGCCCAATCCCCACCTTGTCACTGAGTGTCACCTCCAGGGATGGGGATCCAAACCCCCCTGGGCAGTTCCAATCCCTGCCCACCCTTTCCATGGAGAAATTCCTGCCGGTGTCCACCCTGAGCTCCCCTGGCCCAGCCTGAGGCCGTTCCCTCTCCTCCTGTCCCTGTTCCCTGGGATAAAATCCCAAATCCCCCTGGCTGTCCCCTCCTGTCAGGGAGTTGTGCAGAGCCACAAGGTCCCTCCTGAGCCTCCTTTTCTCCAGGCTCAGCCCCTTCCCAGCTCCCTCAGCCTCTCCTGGGGCTCCAGCCCCTTCCCAGCTCCGTTCCCTTCCCTGGATTCCCTCCAGCCTCTCAGAACTGGACACAGCAGCCCCAGGAGCCTCCGGCCATCCCAAGGGTGCAGCTCCTGTCACAGACACTTTGTCCCTGGGGTGTCACTCCAAGGCCACCCCCCTGTCCTGCCCTGCCTAAAACCACCACACGAGGCCATGGATGTTCTGTCCATGCCCAGGGCACCCCTGGGATTTTGGGATCAATCAATTCCTGGGATCAATCCCTCCCCACAGAGCACCAGGTGCCCACAGATCCAGGCAGGAGTGTTGGGAACGTCTCACAGAGCTGGGCCCTTCCTTCGAGGTGCAAACTTCCTCGGAAAGGAAGAGTCATGCAGCCTTTAGAGTTTTTTTTTTTTCCCCTTCCTTTAAAGAACATGAAAGAATCTGATAATTACTTCTATCTACCACCCAACTGTACTAATTACCAACCTATTTCTTCACAGTATGACAGACACAGGCTCTCCAAAACACATAGAGATAAATTAGCACTAATTGGTTTTCCTCTGGCTGTTTGAATTAGTATTTAAAGCTCCAATTACAAAGCAGAATAATTACTATTAATGTCCTGTCGCAGTACAAAAGGCAGATATCTCGCGAGTGAGTCCAGGTGTATTATTACACCGATTACAGAATATTTAACCTGGCTCGTTAAGACAAAGACACGGGAAACTTTAAAAAGAGGAGGGGAAAAAAAAGGGAAAAGAAAAACCGCAGATGGTGGCAGGTCCCTGCAGGAGATGGATGGGAGGGGGGGTCTTTGAAACCTGGGATGAGAGAGGTACGAGAAGGAGAGAGGGAAGAAGAGCAGAAAAGGAAAAGAGGGGGATGAGAGAAGAGCAATTCTTTGGGAAAGCAAAGGAAATTTTGGGAGGATTTTGGCAGAGTCCAGAGCATAAAATGCAGAGTGTGGTGCTGGAGTGTCCCAGGGGTCATGACCCAAAACCTTCCTCTCCTCCTCCTCTTCCTCCGGGAGTTTCCACATCCTTCGGAAGAGGAGCAAACCCAGCTCCCTGCCCGGGGATGCTCCGGAGTCAGAACCGCCCCAGGGGATGAGGGTGGGAAGGGGCAGGGGCGGGACAGGCAGGACGGGCAGGACCGTTCCGGCAGCTCCTCCATCCTCGTGATTCCAAGGGTCAGGAAAAATTGGGATGGAACATCCTTGTCCCGTGTCCCATGTCCCCTGGTGGTCCCAAGGGTCTGGAAGAATCGGGATGAAACATCCCTGTCCCCTGCCCCCTGGCGATCCCAAGGGTCTGGAAGAATCAGGATGGAGCATCCCCGTCCCCTGTCCCCTGGTGATCCCAAGGGTCTGGAAGAATTGGGATGGAACATCCTTGTCCCCTGGTGATCCCAAAGGTCAGGCAGAACTGGGATGGAGCATCCCTGTCCCCAGCGGCTCCACACCCCTCCCTGCACTGCCATCATCCCACCCCAAATCCTGTAGACCTGCGCTGTGCATCCAGATGGGATCACGGCCCATCCCTGACCTTCCTAGAGATGAGGGGAGGGTCTGGCTGTGCCGTGCCACCACGGGGACAGTGCCACCACGGGGACAGCGCCACGCTCTGCCTGGCACGTGGTGACCCCTGGTGCAGGGGGGGACACAGGGTGACTCCTTCCTCCTCCCACTCCATCCATCCCTGGAAAATCTGAGTTGGGGGATTCCTCTGGGCTGGGTTACAGCACCTAGAGCCCCAAGGGAGACCCCAGCACCTGCCCCAAAAGGGGCACTTTGGGGGCAGGGCTTCAGCTCCCACATGGGTCACATCCCACAGCGGCCAGGACAGCGTGGGGACAGGAGGGAAAATCCTTTTGGGGAGTAAAAGCCGTGGGAAGCCCCAGGGCTGGCAAACTGGGGGGGCTCCACATCCCCCTGCCAGCCACCACCCTGGCCGTGCTCCGGAGGGTTGGGAAATGCTTCTCCCAACTTTGGGATGGCACGGATGGACAGCCCGGCAGTGCCCTCTGGTGCTCCCCGTCCCGTGCCACCAGCCCGGCACTGCCCTGGGGGTCCCCACTTCCCCAGGGGGGGCTCCTTGGGGCGTCCCCGTGGGGCTGCTCTGGCCAGGGCAGCGCCCGGCAGAGGGCACGGGACTCTGGAATCTTCTCTCGGGAGGACCCGTTGGGCCAGGTGCTGCCCGGGCATGGCATCCCCGTCCCCGAGAGGGCATCCCCGTCCCCGAGAGGGCATCCCGGGAGCGGGGGGCACATCCCGGGAGCGGGGGGCACATCCCGGGAGCGGGGGGCGCATCCTGCCGCGGTCGGGGTGGGGGGGGTGCCGTGGGTGTGTGGAAAAGGAGGGGAGGACGGGGAGGGATTTCTTTTTTTCCGAGCGAAGGTGGGTGGCGTGCGGGGATGCCAGCTGGCGATGGGCTCTATTTCTACTGACAAGGCTTTACCCTGTAGGTGTGAGGAATTCCAATTAAATATTCAGCCTATTTGTCTGTGTGTGGGAGAGGGTTTGCTGTGCAGGAGGAAAGCCTCACATTCAGCTCCGGAGCTAACCATTAAGAGAGAAATTAGCTCAGTTCATCAAGGGAAGCCAGCGGAGGGTTTTCCCTCGCTCTCCTACCTTGTTCCATCGCTCTCGTTCAGGAGCAGCGGGGAATGAACCCATCGCGTTCGGCAGGAGAGCGCCGAGCTGGCCGCTGCTCCTGCACCGAGAGCCAGCAGCATTCCCCAGGCCGGGAAAAGTCATTTTCCCCCCATTCTTGGGGGATACGATCCCAGCTCAACCCACCCCAGAGGCTGGGGAGGGAGATCGATGTGTCGGGCGAGGGGTCGGAGGCGTCCTGGCACTGAGGATTTAATTGCTCTCGCATTTACCGGCCACCTCCTCTCCGAGTCGTTTACAAGCCACTAATTAATCACTGGGAAGCGAAAGCTCTCGCTTCCAGATGATCTTTTGAAGGTGGGAATGCTCCCTGAGAGTCGATGCCTTATCGATGAGGGGCCCTTTAGCCGGGGCAGCGGCGAACGGGATCGATGGGGCGGCAACGATCGTCCCTTGCCACCCCCGCGGGTTTGGGGTCGGGTTCAAGGCAGCTGAGAGGCCCCGGAGGGTGGAAAATCCCTCGGGAATACACCCAGACCATCAGCTGGGGGAAGAGGCTGGGGTGAAAAATGGCATTTTGGTACCAGGATGCTCCTTGAGAAGCAGCGGGGCAAGGGCGGGATGCAGCAGGAGTTTGGGGGAGAACTGTGCTTCCAAAAAAAAACCCTACCAAAATTAAAAAAAAAAAGCCGCCATGGAGCTGATTTCACCATTTTCTGGAGCTTGACGTGTTTTTGCCCTTTTGAAATAACTTTCCATCTCAGAATACCCAAATTTTAAATAGAACCTAAAGTGACGAGAATTAAAAAAAAAAAAAAAAAAAAAAAAAAAAAAGAAGAAGATGGCTTTTTCACGAAACCACAAACGATATCCTGTTTTCCTCCTCTGTTTTGGGAAAAGAATTTCTTGATGGGAATGAAGCCGTAATTTCCTTCTCCTGAGGGAAGGCAAATGTCCAGGCTCGCCCAGGTGAGGGGCACAGGTGGGGACTCAGGTCCTGGCACCCCACTCTCCACATTTTAAATTTAAAAAACCCACCCGGGAGTTGAAGCCAAGCATATTTTGGAGGAAGATGAAGGTGAAGGGCTGCTCCGAGAGGGGGATGTGGGACATTTAGGGGTGTCCCGGTGCTGCTCTGTCCCCTTGGCTGATCCAACCAGACCGTGGTGCTTTGCCACACTGGGAGCAGGAACTGGTTTAAAAGGGCTTCAAGCTGGGAATTTTAGGCAGGAAAAATGAATCCTGGGATTGAATCCTGGGATTGATAGGACCAAATGAATCCTTTGGTCCAACTCCAGCCCTGCTGCCTCCGGACCCAGGCTGTGGGGACTGTCCTGAGATCCCTGGGATGGACATCCCATCCCTGGGATGGACATCTCACCCCTGGGACAGACATCCCACCGCTGGGACAGACATCCCACCCCTGGGACAGACATCCCACCGCTGGGACAGACATCCCACCACTGGGACACGGTCACTGGGGACTTTCCTGATGCACCTGAGAGTTCCAAAATTCATCGGGAAGGAAAAGCCTTGCCTGGATGCCGTGGGATGCTCCCAGCCATGGTGAACTTCCCAACCTCCTCCCTTCCGCGGGATGCAGGGATCCCTTCCCAGACTGCAGAGTGAAGGAAGGAGTTTTCCTACCCCTTCCCAAATATGGGATGCAGGAATCTGCTTTCCTACCCTTTTCCTCATGCATGGAAGGCAGAGGGGAGCTTTCCTACCCTTCTCCATTCCCGGGATTCAGGGATGAGCTTCCCTAACCCATCCCCATACTGCAGAATGAAGGAACGAATTTTCCTACCCCTTTCCCATACATAGGATTCAGGGATGAGCTTTCCTACCCTCTTCCCCATGCATGGAAGGAAGGGATGAATTTCCCTAACCCATTCTCATACTGCAGAGTGAAGGAATGAGTTTTTTCAACCCCTTCCCACATATGGGATTAGGGATGAGTTTCCCTGTCCCTGCCATACACGGGATTCAGGGATGAACTTCAATCCACAGAATTCAGGGATGAGTTTCCCTGCCATTCACGGAATTCAGGGATGAGTTTCCCTGTCCCTGCCATCCACAGGATTCAGGAATGGACTTCCCTGTCCCTGCCATACCCAGGATTCAAGGATGAGTTTCCCTGCCCTTGCCATACGCAGGATTCAGGGATGAACTTCAATCCACAGAATTCAGGGATGAGTTTCCCTGCCATCCATGGCATCCAGGGATGAGTTTTCCTGCCCCTGCCATACCCAGGATTCAGGGATGAGTTTCCCTGCCATACACAGGATTCAAGGATGTGTTTCCCTGCCATACCCAGGACTCACAAGCCTTATGGAATTTCTCATCAATCCCAAATCCTGACAGTTTTATGGGGCACAAAACACCATTTTGGGGCCGAGCATCCCACCGAGGAGCAGAACCCCTCAGGGACCAACCCTACACCTTCCCCACCCCACGGGACCACCCTGCCAGCACCGCAGCTTTTCCATCGTGACCACCACCTGTACCCACGCACAGAATCCCTTCCCTTTCCTCCAAAAACCCAAACCCGGGGACTCCATAGCAACCCGCAGCTCCCGGGGTCTGACTCCAGCGCTTCGCTCGGCGCTGTCACTTCGTTTTTCAGGCTACCCCCGGGTAGGTGTGAGGAACTCCAATTAAGCATTCCGCTGGCTCCCTGTGTGGGGGGACAGGCTCTGCAGTGGAGGAGGGAAGCCTCGGCGGTGACTAATCGCTCAGACACCGGGTGTCTGTGGCACCAGGGGAGGGCAGGCTGAGGGTTTTCCTTCACCGTGCAGCTGCCTCTGCATTCCCTTTTCGGGAGCGATTGCGGCTCCCCGCCGGGCTCGGGGGCTCCCGGGCGGAAGCTGGAAAGATCCCAAGCATCTTTCCGGCGATGCCGCCGCTGCTGCTGCGGATCTCGCTGCTGCCGCAGCCTTTGCTGCTCCGCCTCGCAAAACCCCCGGGGAACTTTTTTTCCCAGGTAAAAACACCACATTCCTGGGGTTTGGAGGTGCCCCTGCCGTGGAGGGCTGGTTGGTGTTTTGGTGCCCTTTGGATGAGCATTCCCAAATTTGGGCGAGCGCCGTTCAATTTGGATGCTGAGCCCCAAAATGAGTGTCTGGTTCTCGCCCGGGGAGCGGAGCAGAGGATCCCACCCTGGGCCACAGCTCCAGTCCTGACAGGGACGTGACAAATTTGTCACCGCGAGGTCATCACCACGAGCCCGGTGCGAACATCGCTTCCCACATCCTCCCCTTCCCTATGGAAAATCCCAGCTGGATGAGCGTGATGCACAACACAGCCAAGCACCCCAAAACTGCCCCTACCCCTTCCCGGAGCCAGGACAACTCCGGCACCAACTGCTGGGGGGACAGCGATGGGACAGGATGCTGTCCCCGAGAGTGACACCGAGGGGTGGCTGTCCCAGCCTGGCGACACTGGGGACACCGAGGCTTTTTCCCGACCTTTGTAAGCGGCTGCCTGAGCCAGGGCAGGAGGCGGGAGCGGGCCCGGCCCTGCCGGCGGCTTCGCCCCCGCTCCCCGGGGAGGAGAGGAGGGGGCCGGCGGCCGCCCCCCGCCACCGCCGTGGGCAGCGGCAGGATGTGCTGTCCCTCCCCTGCACTTCCCAGCGAGCACTTTACATAACTTCTGCTGCTTAGTCACAGCTTCGGCTCTTTNTTTTTTTTTTTTTTTTTTTTTTTTGGAGCGATTTTCTCAGCCGCATCAGAGCGCGAGTCATTTCGGCAAAGGGAAGTCCCTTCCTTTCTTCCGTTCCCTTGGTAACTGCACAAATTTGCTCTTCAAATGATTCATGACCGGGGTGCTGTAGGAGTTCCCTCCTCCAACACAAATCGCTCCCACACAACCACACATGCCCGATTAATCATTGATCAGTGTCTCTTCCGCAAGGTACGCCCGGCTCCAGCGCTCTCCTCCGGCCACCAGGATGCTCCCGAGCTCCCTGGATGCTCGCAAGTGTCCCCAAACATGGGACAGGGGCACGAGTTTGTGAGAAATCCCATCCCCGGACAGGTTTTATGGGCTGTAAATGGAATATTCCCATGGTGGCGGGAGGTTGGTGACAGGAGCCAGCGATGGGATCGGAGCTCGGCGCTGCTGCTGGTGATGGATAAACCTTCCCTGAACTCCCAATTGCCTCAGCACAACTTTATTCAGGATCTGATGTTTGTTTCCGACCCAAACTTCCTCAGGTTAAACAGAGGGAAAACTGAAAACCCAGAGGGTCACCCCCCACCGTGACCGTGTTGGAGGAACAGAGCTCAACAGCAGAAAAAAAAGCCATAAAAGAGCTGGAAAAGTCCTTTTTGGACCCCTGGTGAGTGAAATGCCACAAGGCCGAGCATCATCCCAGGGCCACGATGCTCCTCACACATGGAAGCAGCTTGGGATGGAAGTGGAAGCGTGGCTGCCAGGAATACCTCGGCTGGAAAATAAAATTAATCTGCAAAAATCTCTCCCTGCCGTTTTTTCGGTAGGTTTTATCTGATTTACTCTCTCCTCGTTAAGAGGAGCTAATTAACAAACCATCGTTTAAATAAACAGCAGCCAGAGTGTTTGTAACCTCGGCTTTATTGAATTGTGACAAATTAGTAGCCTCTGCATGTTAAATGAAACAGAAACATCGAGGGAAAAAAAAACAACACCTTAATTCCCATCTGGATAACGATCCTTGCTGTGGACACAGAGCAGAGGGAGCAACTCTTGACCAGTGTGACACGCACGCGGAAAAATCCTAAAAATAACCCCAAAAGCTGGCGGGTTTCTGGGTGCTGAACTCTTCAGCGCCGTGGCTTCACCCTGAATTCATCCCTAGGGAATGGCGGGGTCAGGATCAGCCGCGGGACAAGGATGGGGTGTGGATAAATCCGAGCAGCCCCGGGAGCCTCTGGGAGCCGTCGTGGCCACCGCGTTCATCACAGATCCATGACAATAATCCTGGGACACCCCTCTGTGTGTCCCGCTGCTCCTGGGAGGAGGGAGCAGCATTCCCGAGGGAACAGCCAGGGAGCCAAGCCATGGCTGCGTGTCCCAGGCCAGCCCTGCCCTCCCTCCCAGCAGAAGGGAGATTTTGGGAGCTTTTCCCCATTTGCTGCTCCCCAAAGGGTGCAACCAACACTCTCCATCCTCTCTGTCCCTGCTGCATCCCGGCTGTGGGATGGCCATTCCCAAAAAATTCAGCAGAGCTATTGTTGGTGCTGCGGGTGCTTCCAGCTCCTGGGAATTGCTCAGTGACTGCTCTCTCCAGGGGCTTTGGGAGTGCAATTACCTGGGAGCGTTCATTAATTAATCGCTCTAGGTGAGCACAAAGCCGAGCAGGGAGAGCACCAGCAGCTCCTGCGGGGTGGGAATGCCGGGATTTGCAGGGATGCAGCAGTGGGATCAAACCCTGGCATCCCAGGACACAACTTCCCTCTGGACAGAGCGACCCAGGACAGATGGAATCTTGGAATCATGGAATTGTTTGGGATGGAAATGCCCTCCAAGATTATTGAGTCCAACCATTCCTCCAGCACTGCCAGGGCCAGCACCAAACCATGTCCCCAACTGCCACATCCATGTGGCTTTAAAATCCCTGCTGGAATAGTGACCCCACCACTGCCCAGGACTGGAGAACCTTTACAGGGAAGAAATCTTTCCAATATCCAAACTAAACCTATCCTGGCACAACTTTTGTCCTGTCATTTGATATCTGGGAGAAGAAACTGGTCCCTGCTAGTCCATGGCCTCCTTCCAGGCACAGGATCTGCTTTCAAACATTTATCAGGGTGAGAAATTCATGGAATCAGGAGTGGTTTGGGTGGGAAGGGACCCAAAATCTCATCCGGTTCCATGGGCAGGGACATCTTCCACTGTCCCAGGTTGCTCTAAGCCCTGTCCAGCCTGGCCTTGGACACTTCCAGTGATCCAGGGGCAGCCACAGCTTCTCTGGGAATTCCATCCCAGCCCCTCACCATCCTCACAGGGAAGAATTCATTCCACAGGAGCTTGGAGCGCAAAGAAAACTTTGCCCTGAGCTGCAGCCTCTTTACTTATTTTGGGTTTCAGGTTTTTTTCCTTTTTCTTTTTCTTTTTTTTTTTTTAATTTCTTTTATTAATAAAGGCTTCATTAACAAGCAGCGACAGAAACTCACACCAGGGAACTGAGTATTCCGAGGAGCCAAGTCATCAATTAAACCAACATTTCCCTCTGTTCTTTCCCTTTCAAACCCTCGGTTTCATCACCAAAAAGCGGAGTTGAGAGGGCTCCAGCGAGGAGGAACAATAGCAGAGCACCAACTCCTACATCTGCCCCTTCTCCCCCCACAGTGAGGCAGGGATCAGCAATCCCACAATTCCATGGATCCATGGGAATCATGGAGGCAAAGAGCTGCCCCAACACCTCCAGCAGCTCCCAAAATGCAGAACCCCCCTGTCTGCAGGGTACCCAAAAGCTGATTTTTTTTTCCCCTCTAGCACCAATTAATGACTAAAAATCATTCCCTGCCCTGACTTTTTTTCTCCTGCTGGGATGGTGAATGCACCTGGATCAGCAAAAAGTGTCCCCAAGGTGTCCCTACAACTCTTCACCCACCAGCCAAGGAGCAGGAATGACAGCAGCCAGCAATTACCAGCTGCTATCGCTGATTTTTGATGGATCCAAGCATTCTGGATAAGCTGGAGCCTTGTTCCACGTGCTGCAGAGGAAAAGTTTCCTGCAGAGCACACGCGTCCCTTTGGGATGGGGACAGGGACAAGGGACAGGCCGAGCAGCCTGTCCCCAGCAGCTCCACTTCCATCCCTCCCCTGTACAAAAACCCCATAATTTTTGAGGTTAATAAAGCCCTTGTTTGCTTAAGACAGCACCTGTTTCTATGGTGACACTCGCAACCCGGAGCCTGTTTATCAACGGCGACGCCGCCGCGCGCGGTGACAAACGCGGCCACCGGTGAGGAGGACACGGCAGGGAAGGCCAGAGGTGCTGCCAGCACCTCTGGGGACAGCAGTGCCACCATCCTTCGGCCAACATCCACCCGTGGGATCCCCGCTCTGCCCTGCAAAGCCGTGGGAGGGGTTGGAGCTGCACCCACAGGGTGGGAAAGGAGGGATGGGCGACGGTGCGAATGGCTCTGCTCCAAAAACAATTCCCAAATCCCAGCCCAGAGCTGCCTGTGGATGCTCGGTGCCTCAGTTTCCCCAGTGCCCTGTCCTGGGAAGGGGTTGGTGGCTGATCCACCACCGGTGGCAGCAGAGCCCGGCGGGTCCCGCTCGGTTCCAGCCTGGCGCAGGATTTCTCCCGGCTGGCAGAACCCGTTTCCATAACGACTTTCTGTTACAAACATATTTTGATAAAAATAAAGTTAAAGCGGCGAAGGCTTTAGTGGAGTACAAATTCGCTGCTCTCGCCCTCCCCCTTCCTCCTCCCCGAGGAGGGGGAATAAAGACGGAAAGCTTTCCATTTGAAGGGCAGTATTTTCTCCCTTCTTTTTCTTTCCCCACTGAATACAAAATGGAAAACCTTGTTTACCGGGGATTCGCTGTAAACCGGTTCCGACTCTGCCTGGTTACCTGATGCTCTACAGTATGTACAGGATAATGTGATAAATTCATTTCCAATTCACTGCATTATCCTTTGAATATTTTAATGACTCATTGAATGGAGTAAAAAAAAAAAAGAGAGAAAAAAAAAGCTATTTCAAATGAACAATTATGCTGCATTAGAGTAAAGGCTGATTATATTTAAACACTGCTTCCATGGATAACGGGACATATCGACCTCCGCCTATAAGAGCTAATTTGGCTCTTATCTCTAAATAATTTTACACTGCAAATTACCATGAAAACCTAAAGGGCTTTAAAAACATTCATCAAAAGATATTATTCCACTTTGTAGCAACATTTTTATTTAAATTATTTTGAATAGGAGTGAAAGCATCTCTCGTGTTTGACAATCGGAGCGGCGACGGAGCAGCGGCTGATAAGGAACGGCGAGCGGCGCCCAGGGGATGGGATGTTCCATCCTGAAAACCCACCTGGGAGAGCAAATCCCGAGCCAAACCCCAAAGCTGGTGGCGTGCCAAAGTACTGCAGCACCCAGGAGTGGCATTTAGTGCTGCTGGAGCTGCTTCCCTCCAAACTGGGGGATGGCAAAGCCCGGTGATGTCGGAGGGATGGCAGGGCGACACGCAAGTGATGCTGGGGGAGGCTGGGTGGTACCCGGGGGATGTTGGGGTGGTACCCAAAAAATGCTGGGGTGATACCCAGGGGATGTTAGGGTGATACCCCAGGGGATGTTGAGGTGCTACCCAAAAAATGCTGCGGTGACACCCAGGGGATGTTGGAGTGATACCCCAGGGATGCTGGGGTGATACCCAGGGGATGTTGGGGTGGTACCCAGGGGATGCTGGGGTGGTACCCAAAAAATGCTGCGGTGACACCCAGGGGATGCTGGAGTGATACCCCAGGGATGCTGGAGTGATACCCCAGGGGATGTTGGGGTGGTACCCAGGGGATGTTGGGGTGATACCCAGGGGATGTTGGGGTGGTACCCAAGGATGTTGGGGGGATGCCAGAGTGACACCCATGTGATTCCTGTGGGATGCTGGGGCAAAGCCAGGGCAGTAGCCAGGGCAATGCTGGGTGATTTCTTTTTCTTGCTTAAAAATAATGGGGTGATGCTGGGACATACTGGGGTGATGCTACGGGGATACCCAAGTGTTGCTGGGCAACATTGGGGTGATACTGGGGCGGTACCCAAGCACTGCTGGGTGGATGATACTGGGGTGACGCTGGGTGACACTGGGGTGACACTGGGTGACACTGGGGTGGTACCCAAGCACTGCTGGGTGACACTGGGTGACACTGGGGTAGTACCCAAGCACTGCTGGGTGATATTGGGGTGATGCTGGGACACACTGGGGTGAAGCTGGGTTATACTGGAGTGGTACCCAAGCACTGCTGGGTGGATGATACTGGGGTGATGCTGGGTGATACTGGGGTGACACTGGGGTGGTACCCAAGCACTGCTGGGTGATGCTGGGTGACACTGGGGTGGTACCCAAGCCCTGCTGGGCAACACTGGGCTGTACTGGGGTGACACCAGCTCAGTGCTGGGGTGACACCGGGTGACACCGGGGTGACACCAGGGCACTGGCAGGCGTGGGGGCTCTACCAGCTCCCCTGGCACGGCTCTGGCCACCCTGTCCCTCCCAGAGAGAGGCACTTGCGAGCCCCTCTCTGCACCAAAGCAACAGAAGGTGTCATGTAAAGCCTACACGGTTATTTTAGAGCCAGTGTGCAAATAAGGCTGTCAGCTGAAGCTCCACGGAGCCAAGACTTCCATATCCCCCCGAGGATCTGCATCTCAACGAGACACCATGTGGCTGAGCCCACATTTGGGGCTGGGGGATTGGGAAAACTCCACCTGCAGCCCCAGCAGGACAAACCAGGACACCCCCAGTGCACCCCCAGACACAGGCACCGAGCTGAGGTGGCTTTGTCCCCGTGTCCTCGTGGGATGGGGATGATTTTTTGGGTGGTTTATTGTGCTTTTGTGGGATTTATATGCGTTTCTGTGTGTGTAGAGGAGAGATGCATATACACACACCCACGGGAGATAGAGGGGATATATTTATCCCATCATTATAGGGATCATATCAATGTATAGGTTTTATATAGAGTAATGCATGGAATCAGTGAATATCTCATGCTGGAAGGGACCATCAGGAGCATCGAGGCCAAATCCCTGCTCAGATATGTGTGTTTATATTTATATTTTTTATCTCGTGGTACGAAAGCCTAAGGAATATTGTTGGGGCTGGGATCAGATGGGGAAAACCCTTTTCCTTCCCAAAAATCTCCTTTTTCCCCGCCCTCTTTCATGGCCTGACACAGAATTTTTGACCTTAGAGATCACAAACGGCATCACCCAAACACCAGGGGGGGGGAAAAATAAAATCCCACCTTCCATTCGTGCCGCAGGTTTGAATCCCACATTTGCCTTCTTTGCTTAAAGGATTTTATACACCCCAAAAA
>VWZS01002981.1:10182-20250 GCA_013397075.1 Rhabdornis inornatus | reverse complement strand
TTAAAAAAAAAAAAAAAAAAAAAAAAAAAAAAAAAAAAAAATTAAAAAATTTAAAAAAAAGGAAAGCCACAATAATTAGCAAGAGGCAACGGCTCCGAAGGATCTGTGTACAGAAGGAAACACAGGAGCTTGGGCTCCTTTGCGTTTGGTAAATATTAAAATTAATGAGAGACTTTCAGGACCCTGTTGTTAGAAATGCAGAAGGGTTTCTGTGAAGGATAAAAACACAAAACAACACGGAAAAAAAAAAAAACCCAACCCAAGCCCTGTACACAAATTCCCGCAATTATTCCCGATGCCTCCTATTTTTCAGCCAATTATGGAATTCATGGAAAGTATTAATATCCCGTTTTAATTTGCTTAATATGCCCATTAACAATAAAAAGTCTAATTAAGGTATCTGTACAAAGAGCCCTCAGCAGTAATTTCAGAGAATAATGGAGGAGAACGACGTGATATTTCTTGTTAAATGCCCGCTGCAAATTAATTGATATCTTAATTAGGCTTTAGTACCCAGATTATCAGTTAGATTGATTTAGGGCTGCAACACCTCGTTTTTTGAAGACATAAAAACAAGCAGGAGGGGGAAAAAACTGCTTTTCCTAAATATTTCTGGGGGCAAAGCCACGACCCACCAGGACAGGGGGAAGGACTCATCCCATGGACACAGCGCCACAATTCATCCCAAACTCATTTCCCCCCCCTTGTTTTCTCACTGAATTCAAACCGTTTTTAATCAAAAAAATACAAAAACTGAAAAAGGGATTGAGATTTTTCACCAAACCCACTTTTTTAACCACAAACCCTGACTGGCAGCAGGAGCTGTTTGGAAGGACGCGTTGTCTCCGCAGAGAAAACCGGTGCTGGGGAGTTGGCAAAGTGGTTTTTGGGTTTGTTTTTTTCCCCAGCATTTCCTTAGGAGAAGGAGAGGAAAAAAAAAACAACCCCAAAAAAAAACCCCAAGCAGCAATATTTTTGGACCAGCCTGGCTCTTTATAGCCTGAGGAAGCACTTCCCTACCTACACGCCCAGCACCAAATTTACATTTCTCTGGCGAACGCTCATCCTCCGGGGTTTCACCGGGAGGAGTTTGCATCCCATGGGAATCCAGCCCTCCCCGAATCCTTGGGAATGACCCCGAGGGACTCACCAGGATGTCAGCGACCATCCAGTGCCTCCAGAACTGGTACTTGGGGTCGGCTCTGTTGGGAGAGTCGGGATCCACCATCACCAGGACGTATTTCTTGTTCTGAAAGAGAGGAGAGGATGCTCTGGGTATGGGGTGACAGCAAAAATCCCCCAAATTCACACTTTCCCACTCTTTTCCAGCATTCTGGAGGTATCACCCCAGAGGTTAGTGAGGAACGGCCACAAACCCACTGGAGGTGATAGAATCCCAAATCTTCCCAGAATAAAGATTTGGGTTCTGCCTCCTCCAAATTCACCGAGGAGAATTCCTTCTGCTTCCAGCCACATCCCACCGAGGTGCAGGATTGCAGCCACTCTGGTATTTTTGGGATCCAGGGGTGGCTGGGGACAAGCTGGGTACCCCATCCTCCATGGGGGTGGCTGTGAGGAGCCAAACTCTACCCCAGACACCCCAAAAAAACCCAAAAGATGTTCCTGGGATGCTGCAAAAAGCAGCGCCTGGGGGTCAGGTACCACTCCTGGGTGATGGAATTGGGCAGAGAGAGCTGGGATTCAGGGATAAGACTGGTTTATCCCCCAGGAAACCCCCACAGTCCACCCCAGGTTCCCAGCAAGGGTGCCCAGCACCCAAAGGTGCCCCCAGCACGGAGCCCACATGAATATTTTGGTCTGCTGAGGATGGAGCTGGGCTGGAAGTGACCTCTGGAGGAGGCTGTGGAGGGAAAACCTGCTGATCTCCAGGGATTTGGCAGGACCTCAGGCACCAGATTATCCCACAAGCACCGGGATTAGGGGATCTATATCCCAATAAAACCTCCAGGTGCGGTGCCACGCTCCGCTCCAGCCGCCCCGGGGGCAGCGCTTTCACAAACAGCCCTGGGATTTAGGCCTGCAATTCCCGCTGGAATTCCCTGGAGCTCTGTGCCTGCGTCCCTGGCCGCTCGTGAAACCGGGCAGGGATTTGCATAGCGAGGCTTCTGGGGCTGACTCAATATTTTTGCTCCATTTCCCAACCCCTGGTTGGGGTAAAGAGGGAAAAACCCCCCGGGGTGTCGCCATAACCAGAGACCCCCTGTGCCCCCTTCCCTTGGCATCCCACACCTCTCGTGAAGACCCCACCTCCACAGGGAGAGAAATTTTTAACCAGAAAATGCGGATTTCAACCCATTTAGCCAACAGCTTGCAACAGCTGTGGAGAAAATCCCAAACTCCTGCAAATCACCCTGCCCGGGAGCCGCTGCCCCGCTCCCTAAATCCCGGCCTGGCATCATCCAGGGTGGGGGAATTGGGGGAATGACATCAACCCTGCAGATGTGAGCGTGGGAAAGGGGCCGTGCTGGCCTCACCAGTGAGGCTGAAGGTCAGGACCTCGAGGCTGAGCCGCCACCACCCTCCCCACCACGCTCCCAGCTGCAGCCGGCTGAAAAAAAAAATAATAAATAAATAAATAAAAAGGGGAAGAAGCAGCAAAATTCCTTAACAGCGCCGAAATCAGCATTTAATAGGAAGGAGGAGGAGGAGGAGGAGGAGGGGAGGGGGAGAAGAAGCCCGACAACCCAAAAACCCCAGGCTGGAAGTGTGAAGGAATTTGAGCTCTAACTTTGGGGAGGGTGCGGAGCCGAGCTCGGCGTTTGTGAATCTCTCGGCTCCGCTCGGAGCCCAGCTGGTGGGAACAGAACGTGTAGTCATGGGACTGTCATCGTGTGCTGTCCAGGTTAACATGTAGCATTTCTATTACTATTAACAGACTTTCTGCTCCTCACTCCATCTGTTCTTCGAAATAATTGCAGTTGTACAGACCATGCCTTCGCTCCAGGCAGGCTCTGGGGAGAGGATAGTGCTTTTATGCAAAAAAAAAAAAAAATTATTTAAAAAAAAAGGAAAAAAAATGGGGAAGGGAAAAAAAAGTGTTAAAAAATAACAGCAAACACGAGAATAGAGTGCAAGCGAAGCTAACAGCAGGCTCGGAATTGGGGACAGATTGTGGCCTAGAAAGGTGACAGCACACGCAGCCGGGGGCCAGCGGGGCCAGACCCCGGTGGGGACAGGAGCTGGGGTCAGTGCCCTGAGCTGGGCTGGCCCTGTGGGATTTTTCTCTCTCCTCACCTGCCGGCCACCCCAAGAGCCACAATCCCTCACCTTCCACCTAAAGATAGCAAAGCCCTCCCCGAGCCGAGTTAATCCCGGCTGCTCATCCTGCGCTGCTCCCGAGGCTGAGCAGCCCCCCAAAGCCACCCCAAAACCCCCTGTGTGATGTCTCTGAGCCGTGCCAGGCACCCCAAACACGGGGGAGATGTTTTTGAACTGCTTGCGAGCGGCAGAGCAGCCCGAGTGTGGTGATTTTGGGGTTTTTTTTAATGCTGAAATCCCTCCTCGACACAGGCTAACAGCATTAGCTGCTGTCAGGGCTGCAGACGGGAGCCAGCCCCGAGTGACACGGGAGCTGCTCAGCTTTACAAGCATGAACCAGCCCCAGGGATTTTGGGAGAGGAGGAAAAGTGGCTTTAGATCAGAAAACTCCTCCAGTGCACAGGAACAGGCGGCATCTTGCTGTGCAAAGGGAAGGGAGGAAGGGGGAGAGGGAGGAAGAAACTGCTTTGGTTTGCTGCGGATGAAAATCTGGGGAGAAAAAAACATCCCCAAAGCTTTGTCACTCTCTCCTGCTTGGCCCAGGCCATGCAGGAGCTGCTGGAGTGAAGGACCCGGTGTGTCCTGTTGGAATCACGGAGTCATTGAATGGTTTGGGTGGGAAGAGACCTTAAATCCCATCCAGTTCCATCCCCTGGGCAGGGACACCTTTCATTATCCCAGGTTGCTTCAACCCGGATTTGGACACTTCCAGGGATCCAGGGGCAGCCACAGCTCCTCTGGGAATTTCATCCCATCCTCCCAGTCAGGAATTCGTTCCCAGTATCCCATCCACCCCTGCCCTCTGGCAGTGGGAAGCCATTCCCTGTGTCCTGTCCCTCCATTCCTTGTCTCTCCAGCTCTCCTGGAGCCCCTTCAGGCCCTTTAGGGGCTCTGAGCTCTCCCTGGAGCTTTCCCTTCTCCAGGCTGATGTGTGACACCACCTGGGTCACCCTTCCATGGCCACCCTTCCCTGCTTCCTCACCCCAGCACACTTTAAAACCAACATTTAACCACTGTCAGGATCTGCTGCCTTTCCAAGGACTCAAATCCACATCTCCACCTCCCAGCTTTACCCCCACATCCCACTGAACGGGCATCCTCTCCCTGCTCCTCCACCCGACACCAGAGCTGGTGGCAGGTGACAAGAGCCCTGCATTCCATGTTTTCCCTGCTAATTGTTTCTAGAGGGGAAGCAGCAGTGAAATATCCAGTTATTCCTGCAGAAAGCATTAGCTGCCCCAATTAGGCACAGGTTTAGCAAAGTCGCTCCAAGCAGGCAGGGACTTTTCCAAGAGGCAGGCAGGCAGGAGAGGGATTTTGTGCGCTGAGGATACACACGGAGCTCAACAGATCCCGCCAAGCCAGGGCTGCACAGGAATTAAAGACTTATCCAAACGAAAGCAAATAGGGTGTTAAGCGACACACATGTAGAGAGAGCGGTTTCCTTGGAAACCAGCGCACATGGAAGCAGCACACATGCAGTGCTCCGGCATTTTCGGCACTGCCGGGGCAGCCTCGGAGCTCTGCCCTGCCAGGGATGCCCGGCTCGGGCTGGGCACGGAGCTGGATGTGCCCAGGGGTGTCTGTGTTGGTGTGTCCATCCCATTGGCATCCCTTTATCCAGGGCATGGAGGAAAAGTGGATTAAAATGTGCTTTATTCTGTGAAATGGGGATGGATGGTGCCCAGCTTTGCTGCAGGAGTTCCATCCCAAAACTGAGGAATGGTGACGGGCCAAGCCCCAGCCAGGCCCAGCTTCCCAACGCGGGGAATGAACAGGTTTGGATCCAATCCGGATCCTCCCAGCTCACCCATCCCTCAGAGCTGCTCCTTGTCCGTGCCCACCTGGATGTTCCTTGCACCTGTCCCACTCAAGGGACCAGGTGACATTTCCAGCTGCCCCATTTCCACCCAAATCCTTGACAGCTCCTGAGGAATCTCCCCAGGTGCTGAAGGAAATCATGGCACGGACAGGTTGCGATGGTATCTGAGCCAAAAAAACTTTCACCTCCCTGGGAGCTGCAGCCTGGCATTACCACAGCCTGGATTATCCTGCTGGGAAGGATTTTGATGGCATGAGATGATCCAGGCTGGTCCCACTGGTGTGGAGATGGGATAGGGAAGAGCTGGGTTTATACAATTGCAAACCAGGAAACCTCAATCTACCCCAAAACCACTTTCCAGAGCAAGGCAGGAGCTCCTGGCCGGGCAGGGAGCTGGGAAAAGTACCCAGAACAATGGGAAACATCATCCCAGATCTCCTCAGGGATGCTTGGAGAGTCCAGCTCACGTCCCACCAGCGCAGGAGTCGGAGGTGGAAGCGCCGCCAGCACCAGCTGAGATTTGAGATCAGTCTGGGCTCTTTTCTTGGCTTGTCCCCAGTACTAAAAAGTTTCTATAACAGGCACCAGCTTCACAATTCTGCTGCTGCTGCCTCGCCAGAGAGAAATTCCAGCTCCTTCCTCGGCGGCAAGGAAATTGTTTGCGACCGAGTTGTGTTGTGGCTTCGGGAAGGAGCTGCAGGATTTTCACCTCCTCCTTTTCCACCTGCGCCTCGCCACTTCCACGGGCAAAAAATAAAAAAAAAACAGGTCAGCAAAATCAACCCTGCTCCGCAGGACTTGCCCAAGGGGACAAGTGGCACCGGCTGAAGGCTTGACCCAACTCTCCCAGGCCTGGCTCCCACTGCCCAAGGGAATTTCATTGAATTTCCAACTGCAACTCTCCCCATCTCTCTGCTCTCTCCCTCGGGGCTCCTTCACCGGCCAAATGTTTATGCAGCCTAATGTCTTAATGAGGGTTGATTCATCCAGGATGGTTCAGGAGTGTGTGTGAAAGGTCTGTTCCCAGATTAAGGGTTTGGGATGCTCTAAGGAATGGGTTGTTTGCTCTGAACAGTTTGTTTTCCCTCGTAGCGAATTCCAGCAGCAATAAAACAGCGATGGGGGTGTTACACACCCAACACAAGCAAGCAGAAAGTGGGATAAATATTCCAAAGGCTCCATTGTGCTGGAAATGCAGGTGGAAATGCAGCTGATGGTGCTTCTGGAGCACTTTTGGGGAGGAGAAGAGGAGCGACAGGCTGTGACTCCCCAATCAAAGACCCCTCTGTGGTTTTGCTTTGGGTCCCCCAAATCGAGAGGATTCCACATAAATCCTAATGGGGAAAACACCGGGGGAATGGAGCCACATGTCCCAAACGCGGGAGGGAATGAACGCGCGGAGAAGTGCCGAGCTGTGCCGTGCCCCCCTTTTCCCCAGGAGCTGTTTATCGCTGCTCCAGCCTAATGAGAGCACCACGCACTCGTCCCCGGGCTGGGGACACCGCGGCCGGCCCCGCTCCGCGGGCTGGGCAGCCGGGATGGACTCGGGAAGCGACACATTTCCCGAGCCGAGTGTGAGGAGGAGGAGGAGGAGGCGGCGAGCGGCCGCAGTGGCAGAGCGCAGCCTTCCAGCCCAATTACTATCACGCGGGGGGACACATGGATTGGTGACATTTGACATTTTCTACACGATATTTTGATGCAGAATGGCACCTCCGTCACAAATTATTTTCCAAAACTTGGCTTGGGTTCTGATGGGGTTTTTTTAAAAGTTTTTTTTCTTTTTTTTTCTTTTTTTTTTTCTTTTTTTTTTTTTTTTTTTTTTTTTTTTTTTTTTTTTTTTTTGTTCTGGAGTAAAAAATAGGAAAATAAGAGCGTTGCACAGGGGTGGCATATGCAGGCGAGCACCGGGAAGGGTCTGGTGTCCCCTCTCTGAGAAAAGGTGGCTGTGCCACCAAGTGGGAAAACAAGAGGGAAAAACGCGCCCAAAAATTCCAGCCTTTGCTCCCATGCACCCACAAGGTCTTTGGGGACCTTCAAAAGCTTTTTCCCTGCTCCCTGCAGGATTCCCGAGATGTCTCAGCTCGGGAGCATCGGGGGGCCAGACCCCTCCTGGCAAGCCAGGGGTTCTCAGCGCTGAGAATTGCTGAACTCGGTGCTACCAGACACCTCGGCGAAGCTGAAATGACTTTAAATGCCTAAACATTTTAAAACAAACCCTGGAACAATTCAGCTCCGAACTGCTCGCCTGCTTTCTCTCCCTCCTCGCTCTCTCTCTCCCATTTTTACGGTTTCCAGAGCTGTTTTACGCCTCATTACCTGCACACTGTGAGTGATGTCTGTCGGTCCTAGAGCTGTAAATACCTTAAATCATGCTTCATTAAGAATATCTCTGGTGCTATTAAAGAGCTATAATAGACAACGAGTTAACAGATGATTAAATATGAACTCCATTTGTGTCACTCACCGCGGGCAGGAAGAGGCTTTAAGTTTTTTAAACTCGCTCTCATTATCTGGGGAAGTGGCGGGGATGGAGGGGGATGGAGGGAGGCTCGCCTGGCATGAAGGGATGCTGGCTTGGAAATGTGGGGATGGGGTGGAGGGAGGCTGGGATGGGGTGGAGGGAGGCTGGAATGGGATGGAGGGATGTGGACACGGAAATGGAGAGATGGGGCTGGAGAGGTTTTTGTGTGGGATCAAAGGATGCTCACACAGAAATGGGGGGATTGGGGATGGAGGGACGCTCACATGGAGATGGAGGGATGGGAATGGAGGAATCCTCACATGGATGTGATGGAGGGATGAGGATTTAGGGATGCTCACATGGGGATGTTCCCATGGAGACAGAGGGATGCTGGCCCCAGGGATGGGTCACAGGGATGTCCCAAAACCAGAAACACCCAGGAGGCACCAGCCTGACCCCAGGCCGATGATCCTTGCTCAGATTTTCCCAGCTGGAGTATGGTAGCCAGAGATTATAAAATAAATCAAATAAAGGAGGAGGTGCACAATGAGGAGATGCTTTGGATGGGACAGGATGAGTACCTGGAAGAAAGCTGGATGGGACTGAGGGATGCATGGATACCTGGGAAGAAGGGCTGGAGGGTGGCAGCTCGGATGGAAATGCAAAAGGGATTGAGCATTGCTGGCTCTCCAATACCAGAATAGCTCAGCACACACGAATTGCCAAAGCACAAATTAAATAATAATTAATACCATTAAAATCCCATGAGCACACAAAAATACTGGGGAAAATAAAATAATGAGTGTTTTCTTCTCTTCTGGATTAGATTCTGCTCTGTGCAAACAAAGAGCATTTTCACAGGCTCTGGAACAAGTGGAATTATCCCACTGTCACAGTCCTGGCTTCCCGCTGGGATCGGGGTGTGGATGCTGCTGAACACCCAACACATCCCAAAACTGGCCATGGAGAAATGGAGCTGGGAGGGGGCTGGAGCCCCAGGAGAGGCTGAGGGAGCTGGGAAGGGGCTCAGCCTGGAGAAAAGGAGGCTCAGGAGGGACCTTGTGGCTCTGCACAACTCCCTGACAGGAGGGGACAGCCAGGGGGATTTGGGATCTTATCCCAGGGAACAGGGACAGGAGGAGAGGGAACGGCCTCAGGCTGGGCCAGGGGAGCTCAGGGTGGACACCAGCAGGAATTTCTCCATGGAAAGGGTGGGCAGGGATTGGAACTGCCCAGGGGGGTTTGGATCCCCATCCCTGGAGGTGACACTCAGTGACAAGGCGGGGATTGGGCCCAGGTTGGATTTGGTGATCCTGGAGGCCTTTTCCAACCTCAACCATTCTGAGGAAGGAGGATTTGGGGACGAGGACGGACCCTGGCTGTGGGAAATCCAGGTGACCTGAGCATGCCCCACGTCAGGAACGTGCCCACTGTCCCATCAGGTGTCCCCGTGGTCTTTGTGGGGAATCTCACAGCAGCANTACATGATATATTATATATGATATCTTATATATCATATATTATACAGCATATATGATATATTTTATAGCATATCTTGAAAATAAATATTATATATATTCTATATTTTAATATACAATAGATACATCTGTACATTTTAATATCTATTTCTAGATTNCCCCCCCAGCTCCTCCCCAGCCTTCCTCCCATCCCCTCCTCCCCTGGGATCAGCCTTAAATCCATCCAGACACGGACAGGGCCCTGTGGGAGCTATGGGAGCCCATGCCCTGTGTGGAGAGGGGGACAGGGGACAATCCTCAGCGGGTACCACGACCCCCAAATCCCATCTCTGCTCCAAGAGAGAAAATCCACGGCCTCATCCCTTATGGGGAGAACAGCAGGATAAATTCCCTTTCCTACAACCCCCCGCTGCTCATTGACCATTCCCGAGCACACCCCGACCCCTCGCTGCCAGCCCTGACCCCTCGCCAGCCCGCGGGGACCCCCGGCCGCCCCCGAGGCCACCGGGGGGTCCCGGGGAGGCCGCGGTGGTGGCGGTGGGGACAGCGACACTCGCGTCCCCAGGGACGGCGCTGGCGGGGCCGGTAATTGAATCTCGGCGCTGCGGGATTGAGTTAAGTGGGAAATGCCATTTCCGAGCTGTCCAAAGAGCGCAGCGCCCCGAGCTCCTTCTCGCTCCTTCTCGCTCCTTCCCAGAGCCCGCGGGTCCCCTCTGCTCCCCCCCGAGCCGGGGTCAGGCGGCTGCGGCCACCGGGGTCACCCGAGCAAATTAATCCCGGAGCCCCTCGGGATGGGGAGGGGAAAGAAACATCTCGGTTCAATTTGGGGGGAAATTAAAGCATTTCGGGAGCGGCGGGAGCGGCTCCGTCCCCGGGGATGCGGCACCGACCCGGCCACGGCATCCGTGACCTGCTGGAAACCCCTCCCAGCATTTGGGATTTGCTGCTGCCGGGTTGTGAGGATCCCAAAAGAACAGACAGGGCCTTTCTCCCACCCTTATGCACCGAATAGAATAACTTATAAA
>VWZS01002981.1:0-10091 GCA_013397075.1 Rhabdornis inornatus | reverse complement strand
TTTTTCTATATATTCTCTATATTATCTATATATTATCTACACATTCTCTATGTATTATCTATATAATCTTTACATATTTTATATAAGCACTATATGGAAATGCAGACTATATTCCAGATAGATAGAGATACATTGGAAGTACGGATATATTCCCAGTATTACTTAGGAGTAGGACCCTGCCTTGAGATCTCATTAAGAAGCTGTTTAAATCTCGGAATAATGGGAAAAATCTGCACCCATCTACCCCCAGCAAGAGCTTCGGGAAAACAACCAAGAGCTCACCCTCCCTCCACACAAACTGCTCTTGCCAGAAACAGGAGGGAAAAGATGCTCAGCTCAGAACTTCCCTCCCTGGTAAAATATTTAATAATAAACTCAGAGGAGAAGCCAACTGTCTCCCTTGGATGTGGTTTTCATTTGGAAGTTAATGGGAGTTTTATTTCCAATACAATTTTTTTTTTTAAATTTTTTAAATTTTTTTTTAATTCCTGCTGCATGTTTTGTTCTGATAAATCCACCCTGTCACAGCGAATGAATTCCGGATGGGATGGACAGAGGGATGACACCCGTGTCACACTCCATTCCCTTCCAGCCACCCTTTCCCGAGGCTCTCCCGATCCCCGGCACTTTGTTAATCGATCCCGGGAACAACATTTGGAAATACCCCGAGCACCACAACAGCCGCGTTAATGCGTTAATTCCCACGATGCCTCGGCGCTTTGAAATCCCAGGAAAAAAAAAAAAAAGGAAAAAAAAAAAGGGGGAGAAAGCTGAAACGAGTCCTGTGAAAAGGAACAGGGCATCATTAACGCAGCCGGATCCGTATCACAGGCTGCAGCAATTATTCCCGGGTGGAACACGGCAAGCTGTGAAGAGCTTTCATTACCAGGGGTGTTACAGGTCCCTCACCTCTGGCCAATCTCCCGCTAAAATCGGGCATTTTCTGCACCGCGGATTCCTGCGCCATTTAAATCCATAATTGCTCTGATTGGGGGGCATACGGAGCACGGGGAATTCATGACTGAGAAATCTATTAGGCAATAAGTTGGGTACTTTTAGGCACCTCCAAGGCAGCTCGCCTCAATTGCTGCCCGGCTCCCGGGGGGAGGTGTTGATTTCCAGGGGTGCGATCTGCCCCGGCTTCCCTGTGCCTCAATTACCTGCCCGGGTCATCAAGCGGGAATTTAATTAGGGAAGCAGCCCATGGGATGCTGCTCCTGCCTTGGAAATGCAATTCCCTGCCTCTAAATATCCCCTCTCCGACCCACCCTCGATGGATATTGGATGGGGTTTCATCCTGCTCCAGGCCGAGCAGGAGGTGTTGGTTCCAGGGGGATCAGGAATGATCCTTCCATAATAATTTTCCCTCTGGTGTCCCTCATTCTGTACAGGGATGTTCGGGTGTTGATCAGATCTGATCCCTCCATCCTTATTTCTCCCTTTCCTGTATCCATTTGTGGTCCAGGGATGCTTAGGTGTGGATCAGGAATGATCCTTCCATAACAATTTTCCTTCTTGAATCCCTCATTCTTCACAGGGATGTTCAGATCTGATCCCTCCATCCTTATTTTCCCCTCTCCTGTGTCCATTTTTGGTCCAGGGATGCCCAAGTATAGACCAGGAATGATCCCTCCATCCCTATTTCCCCCTTTCCTGTATCCATGTTTGTCCAGGGATGCTCAGGAATGATCCCACCATCCCTCTTCCCTCCTCTCCTGTATTCCCTATTTAGTCCAGAGGTTCTCAGGTGTGGATCAGGAATGATTCTTCCATAATAATTTTCCCTCTGGTGTCCCTCATTCTTTACAGGGATGTTCAGATCTGATTCCTCCATCCTTTTTTCCCTTCTCCTGTGTCCATTTTTGGTCCAGGAGTTCTCAGGTGTGGATCAGGAATGATCCTTCCACAATAATTTTCCTTCTTGAATCCCTCATTCTGTACAGGGATTTTCCTTCTCCTGTATTCCATGTTTGGTCCAGAGATGCTCAGGTGTGGATCAGATCTGATCCGTCCATCCTTATTTTCCTCTCTCCTGTATCCATTTTTGGTCCAGGGATGCCCAAGTATAGACCAGGAATGATCCCTCCATCCCTATTTCCCCCTTTCCTGTCTTCCCTATTTTCTCCAGGGATGCTCAGGTGTGGGCCAGGAATGATCCCTCCATCCCTATTTTTCCCTCTCCTGCACTCATGTTTGATGCAGGCTGTGGATCAAACACGATCCCACTCATCCCTATTTCACCCTCTCCACTTTGCCCCCCAAAACATCCCTTTGGGAACCAAACAAAACCCATTTTTATTCCTTTTTTCATCACTCCCTTGTATCAAAAACCATCACATCCACCGCGGATGCAACAGAAAACTCCCGAATTTCCACTCTGCCATTCCCACCTCCCTCACTCCCCGGGGTGAGTTGTGCATCCCGGGGTTATCCATTCCCCGGGGGCGCTGCCGGAAACGGGAGACAATGGTTTATTCTCCTCTTCCTCCCCAGCCTGTATCCAAGCGCCTTCCAGGAGTGCATTAAATGATGCGATTAACATCTGTCACATGCGCTTCAGTCTCTCTTTCAGCCTCTCCCGGGGGAAGCAGATGCACGTGCAGGGGAAGGGTTTGTTTTGGTGGATTCAGCTCCTTTTTCCAAGCTCCCAGAGCACGAGGGGAATTGGATCTCTGCGGGTGAAGTGTCCCGTGGTTGGAGCAGGATAGGGGGGGATGGAAGCTCCCAGGCAAATCCCGCTTTTTGGGGTGAGGGGATGGGCCAAAAGCTGCTCCTTGGGGTGAGGGGGGGTTTGGGGAAGATGCTGAGGGCTTGGAGCAGAGGCAGCAGCAGCATTCCATGATTCCCTCAGTGGGATGGCCCTTCCCTGTTTATACCCAAACCCCCAAAATCCCAAAGCTCTTTCTGGAGGTAGATGGGTGTAGATTTCTCCTGTTATTCCTAAACATTCTTTAATGAGGTGTCTCAGCATTGTCCTGCTCCTAAGGGCCGATCTCCTTTCCTTTTTTTATACCCAAACCCCAAAAAACCCCAAAGCCCCTTCTGGAGGTAGATGGGTGTAGATTTCTCCCATTATCCCTAAACATTTTAAAATGAGATCTCATGGCAGGGTCCTGATCCTAAGGGCTGATCTCCTTTCCTTTTTTATACCCAAACCCCAAAAATCCCCAAAGCCCCTTTTTGGGGGTAGACGGATGCAGATTTATTCCTAAACATTTTGAAATGACATGTCATGGCAGGGTGCTGTTCCTAAGGGCTGATCTCCCTTCCCTGTTTATGCCCCAAAATTCAAACCCTGCTGGAAAAAAATGCCCATTTCCTGCACGTTTTCATTTGCTCCTGGTAGGAGCTGAGCCTGGCACCTTTAACCAACCACCCAACCTGTGGGTGCTCCCAAAACACGCCCACATCCCCTGTGGACCTTGGGATGCACCCAGGGCAACCCTTCCACTCCCAAAATCCACCAGAATCAACACCACAGGGCAGGGATGCTCCAGCATCCTGGAGATTGAGAGGGAAAAAAACCAAAATATTTTGAGGGGATCAACCCCTTCTGTGGGATTTTTTTGGGAAGGAGAGAAAGGATGAAGCAGCATCTTAGCAGGACAGGAAGGAGGGATGGGATGCTGCTCCCACAGGCAGGATCCCTTTTAATTGATTTCTCATGGTTTGGTGGCTCCTGGCTTTAATTACAACACAAATGTTTGCTGATGCAATTATGGTGCACACGCCATAAAGCTGTTAGAGAGTGTCACCAGGTCGTGGGTCTTCATTTATTTATGGCCTCGAGAGGGAAAACCAGAGATCCTGCTTCCTGCCCAAATCCCTGGGGATCAATCCTAATCCCAAAGTGGGTTGATTTGTGGCAGGGCAGATTTGGTTTTGTTTTTTTTTTTCTTTTGGTTTAATATATTAGAAGGGAAAAAAAAATAAAAATGTGCCTTGCAGCAGCTCGTCTGGGGGTGAAATAATCCACTCAACATTCCGATTATCAGCTAATGCACATTTGCATTAGAATGGGTTAGAAGAGCTCCCAGGATGGAGCAAGATCCCCACGGATCAGCCCCGGCCTTACACAGAAAAGCCACAGATCCTTGCCCTGAGCACAAAAACGCTCAGGGATGCAATGCCAGATACAGCATTAAATGTATGGAATATTAAATAAATGGATAGGAAAGATGTGTTATATATAATACATTGGGAATATTAATATTATATATCATACAATGAGGAAATACATAACATATATATAATACACTGGGAAAACACATAATAGATATATATAATACTGGGAAAATATATAATATATTTGGAATATACATTATATATATTAAAATAATTTGGAATAGATGTCATTTATATAAGATTATTTGGAATATATTCACAATGTTCTTTGGAAATAAGACCATGCCACAAGATTTCACTAAGAAATTTAGGAATGATAGGGGGGAAAATGCAGAACTGGCCAGAATTAGCCAGGGTGAGCCACGGTGCCGAATCCTGGGGCTCTCCTAAAGGTTTGGAAATGCCTCACGCTGGGATGGCAGCGCCCATGCCATGGAATTGTGGAAATCCTGCAGCACCCCTCGGCTCTGGGTCTGCGCCCGTTTAAACCCCCCAGGAAATCAGGGAGCAGAGACCTCACCCCGGGTGAAACGAAGCCGAGAAATTCCCGGTGTGGAGCTGCTGAAGGCAGCAAAGCCTGACTCTGCACCTTTCCCACCTCAGCTGTCAAAACGAAGCTGTTTCACCCCCCTCGGAGCCTCGTTAAAAATGTGATGCTTCCCTAAGGCGACCGAGGGAGACATGGCCAAATTAATGAGGATGTGACAGAATCTACAGGGTGGATCAGACTCCCCTTCCCCCGGAATAAACCTGGGGATTCAGGGAGGAGAAGGGAAGGCCGAGGGTTTGGGGAGCATGTGCGCTCACCAAAAGAGCAATCCTGTCCTTGTCACTGTTAATCAGGAGCAGGGACAGGCGGGGAGTGCTCGGGAAAGGACGGGAATTAAATAAATCCCTGCCCCACGGATCCGGATCCGGCCTCCTCTGGATGTGCCAGGAGCGGGTTTGCAAACACATCCTTGCAGCACTCCCACTTCATTTCCCCGTTGGAAAATAAATAAACATCATTATTTGGTTTTGGTATTTTTTGGGGTTTTGTGTATTTTTGTTTTTTAATCTCTCTTTTTCTGCTTTTCTTTGCCCAATCTGGAAAGCAACAAATTTCCAGCAAGAAGCTGGGATAGGCTGGAGGCATCTCAGGGCCCCTTGTCCGTGTGACAAGGAAAGATTTGTCGCCCAAAACCCCACAGTGCCTAAAACACGGAGCATCCACGGTCCCGGCATAAAAAATTGGGATTTGGTACCTCTGGAAGAATCCAGCTGATCCCACCAGAAATGCCACTCCCAAAACGCCCAGCCCCTATAGATAAAACCCTATAGCCATGTCTGGAGGTGAGGGGACACCTGTGATCCATCAACAGCATTTGGGGGAGGATCAGGGATTTTGGGAAAGCACTGAGAGGCTCCTGTTTGAGGGCACCTCTTTAATCCCAACCCCTTGAAACCGAAATAAAGCTCGAAACAATCCTGAACCAACCCCTCGAGCCCAAACAGCAGCGAGATTTGGGAGCCAGTCCAAGCTCTGCAGCTTAGGCCCATCTCCAAATATCTCCCAACAAGTTTATTTATGGAAAATAAAAGCAGTCCAAGATGTTCACAGCTCAGGAATATTTAATGCTATTTGGTGAGAAAGTATTTCCAGCGAGGAGGGAAGCGCGCGGCTCCCCGAGCCCGGCTCGCGGCGTCGCACCGGGAACGGCGCCGGCTCCGACCCACGCCGGTCACCCCAGAGCCCTGAACTGGTCTGACTGGATCAAACAGCCCTCATTTCATTCCTACCAATCCTGCTGGATTAATTAATTGGCTCCGGGATGAGGTGAGCTGTGGGAAGAGGAATCTCCGAGGGGAGCGCTGCTACCCGTGGGTGCCACCGTGACACCTCATGGACCTGGCCCTTCCCTGTCACCCAGGAGCGGGAAGGACAATTTCCCTGGGTGGGAAGAGGAGGGAAGAGCAGCAGAACGAGCCCAGATGATGCTCAGACACAGATCCCCCCCTCCGGCAGCCAAAACCCCGGGAGCCGTGGCCACCTCGGTGACCCATGGAGGTCACACTTGACACGGAGCTGTCTGCTGGGCCAGCCCCGGGTCAAGGGCAGGCTGGAGGCAGCGGTGATGGGAGGCACTTTAATAGACACCTGTCACCTGATGGGAGCGTTAATGTGTCCCCCTGATCCCATGGAATGTCCCCCTGATCCCACGGGACACGGAGGAGCAGCCTCAGCCACATCCCGGCTGCCACCACTCGCTGGGCTGTCACCTTGGTCAAGGGGGGGAGGGACAGCGCCAGGCCAAGGCCTGGACTTTACAAACAGCTCCAATATCCCTGGAAGACGTCTCCGAATCATGCACGGGGTTGGAAATGTCTCCCATTATAATTCTGAGTCATTCGTGACTCAGTGACATTTCTGGAATGAAAAAGCAGTGGCTGGCCCAGCCCTGCCCTGCCTGGCCACACCACAACTCCATGGTTTATTTCTGATCCTATTTCGCAAACAAACAACCCCCCCAGAGCCGTCATTCCCCAGCCTGGATGTGCAGCCACTCGTGGATGGTTCTCTAGGATGGCAATTTTGGATTCCCAATCTGAGAAATTTTGTTTTGTGTGGGAAAAGCCGGGATCTGGGCTCAACTTTTCCACTCAGGACAGAGCCAGGGGTGGTGGCAGCAGCTGGAGCCACCCCAGGGATGTGAAGAGCAGCGTGGGATTTCCTAAATCTTTACTTTTAAACATAAAATCCTTAAAAAGAAATAAAAACAACCATAAAATAAATAAAAGCAACTTCCAACAACGCAGGACTGACACACACAAAGCCAGGGTCACGCTGCTGCTGCAAATTCCTGCAGGTAAAAGGGCTTCAGGAACACTTGGACACAACAGGGTTGGAATGGTCACACTGCTGTTTCCTAGGGACAGGCGTTTTCATTAAGGCAGCCCTCATCACTCAGTTTTATCCTGGGAATGGCCAAATCCAGGGCAGGAAACACTCAGTGAACTGATAACCCTGGATCACACAGTGATTGCCCCCCTCTCTCCACGGTCCTTTTGCAGCTGTTATTAAAGCACTCGATTTTAGAGGCTGGGAAGGAGCTGCCCCTGGGGAAGGCGTGGGGCCAGGATGCTCGGGGACAGGGATGTTGGAGGCTGGAGGGGCAGGATGTTCAGCAGCTGGGGGACTTGGGGATGGAATGTTTGGGAGTCAGGATGCTCAGAGGTTGGGATGCTCAGAGGTTGAGATGATCTGAGACTGGGATGACCTGAGGCTGGGATGACTGGGGGTCAGGATGCTCAGAGGTTGGGATAATCAGAGGCTGGGATGATCGGGGGTCAGGATTTTTGGAGAGAGGGGTGCTCAGAGCTGTGGTGCTCAGGGGTCAGGATGCCTAGAGATCAGGATGGTCAGGGGATTGGATGCTTGGAGACCAGGATGCTCAGGGGTCAGGATTCTTGGAGGATGGGATGCTCAGGGATTGGAATGCTCCAGGGTCAGAATGCTCAGGGACCAGGATTCCCAAAGACTGGGATGCTCAGAGGTCAGGATCCTTGGGTGTTGGAATGCTCGGGGTCTGGGATGTTCAGGGGTGAGGATATTCAGAGGCTGTGACGTTCAGGGTCTGAGATGTTCAGGGGGTCAGGATGCTCAGGGATCAAGGTGCCCAGGGACCAGGATACTCAAGGATCAGGATGTTCAGGGAGCAGGATGCCCAAGGATCAGGATACTCAGGAGTCAGGACGCCCAAGGATCAGGATACTCAGGGATCAAGGTGCTCAGGGATAAGGAGCCTTGAGTATCAGGTTGCTCAGGGATCAGGATGCTCAGGGAACAAGGTATTCAGGGAGTAGGATGCTCAAGGATTGGGATACTCAAGGATCAGGATACTCAGGGGTCAGGATGCTCAGGGATCAGGATACTCAAGGATCAGGATGTTCAGGGATCAGGATGCTCAGGGATCAGGATGCTCAGGGATCAGGACCCTCAGGTATTATGATGCTCAGGGATCAGATACTCGAGGATCAGGATGCTCAGGGATCAGAGTGCTCAGGGGTCAGGATGCTCAGGGATCAGGATGCTCAGGTCCTGGCGTCATGCCCACATTCCCCAACACCCCAATCCCTGCACGTGGCACCCACAGGAACCCGGCACGGCTGCGGCAGGACCCCAAACAGAACCAAGCCCCGGGACCAGGGGCTTTGAAACACCGGGAAAACCCAGCTCGGTGCCGGAGCGTTCCCCGCACTCCCCGCTCTGCCACCTGCAGCCGCTGCTCGCCGGCACAGCTCGGCACCCGGGGAAGGCTCCGGCGGCGCCAGGACACATCAGAGCAGAAATAGACCCGGAGCCGTCGCCCCCCTCCCCAGCCCTGCCGCCCCCTTTTTACTATTATGTCTGAGAAGAGACGTCTCTCCTGGTTTTTTTCCCGATGATTTAATCGCTTGGTGATGAGGGCTGCCTGGCTGGGATACAACTGCGCTCTGGGCATCGCCAAAAGAAATGGGGGATCTAAAAAGAGGAGGAAGCATCAGTAGCAGCGACGCTGATTGACAGCGAATGAAATGAAGCGGCCAAATTCCATTGGCGTGGTTTGAAAATCCCAGGACGCTGCGGAGAGCTGATGGCTCCTTTCCTAGGGTTTTGCCAGAGCTGGCATTTGCCTTTCATCCTCATTTAATTCACTGTTTGGAGGCTGCCACGGGTCCGTGTGTGCTCCTAGTGGGGTTTTAATTGCACGCTTGCCCTCGTGGAGGAGGTTTTTTTGTGTGTTGAGGTGTGCAAAGAGGAGGCAAAGTCTTCCCTTGGCCACAGCTCTGCCTTTTGGCCTCAAGCCCTTGGGAAAAGCAGCCCTTGGAGTGCAATTCCTCCCCTGGATGCAGGTGATTAAATGGTTTCTAAAGGATTTTCCAGGAAATCCTGGTGTCTGTTGGGGTTTAAACTCCGGGTGCCTGGGTGGGACATGGGTGACATCACTCAGGTAGGGACGCCACACGGATCCCCCATCTACCTGCAAGTATCCCTATCCCAATATATCCCAAATACTGGATTTTGCTGGGAATACCACGTGTGTGAAGGCTGTGGTCACTGCAGGGGTCAGAGTGGCTTTGCACATCTCTCCTCTGTCCCTGCAGTGACATTCCAACAAGAGAAGACCAAAAGGTAACAAAAGTCCCTTTTCCCAAACATTCCTTCACTTCCCAACGGGAAAAGTGCCAGACTGCAGCTCCCTCTTCGCCAGCAGCCTCTCCTGGACCAGCTCATCCCATGGATATCCCAGGAAAGGCCAAACTCTGACCACAACACAGCAGCCAAACTGCTCCTGTCCCAAATCTCCAGGAGCCCTGATCTCCCTCCCGGCCAGCTCTCCACCCAAATTCCCAGACTTTTCACTCCAGCTGGAAGAAATCTGGCAAATGCCTCAGCTGCGTGTGACCTGCCCCTCCGTGAGGAGAGAGAATTCCCAGGAGCAGCAAGGACAGGATGAGGTCCAGCAGCTGCCCAAAAACCAGGCCAAAGTCTGGAACAACAACTTAATCCTGAACCCCTGGGCCCAGCTCCCTGTGCTCCCCACTCCCATCCAGGATTAACCCCCAAAAACAGCCGGGTCCAGGCAGGAATTTAACAGTTTTAGTGGAGAAAAACTCCGATTTTGCAAATCTAGTGGGTGCAAGATGCTGCTCCCACCCGCCCAGGGTCACCCTGGCTCTGTCATTGTCCTCCCTCTGGGCTGTGAGTGATGGGGAAGGGGCTGGGCAGCATCTTGGGGGCTGCAGAATTCTTGGGGGTGCAGAATTTTGGGGGGCTGTGGCATCTTGGGGAGCTGCAGCGTCCTACGGGATTGCAGCACTTTGGGAGCTGAAGCATCTCAAGGAGCTGCAGCATTTTGGGAGGTCTGCAGAATTTTGGGGGGGCTCAGCAGGACAGGGGGGCTCAGCATCTTGGGGGGCTGCAGGACCATGGGAGTCTGCAGCAT
>VWZS01002979.1:524451-589880 GCA_013397075.1 Rhabdornis inornatus | reverse complement strand
TGGGAGATTTCTCCTGGGCGTGCATCGTCATGAACATACCACTTTCTAACTTTAACCAGTTGGAGAGTTTTTGTTTCTGCGTCGGTTGGCAAGCCAGGCAGGAAATCTCTGTTTGGCTGCAAAAGCAGCCCAGACTGTGGACATCTCTGGCGCATCACTAGGACCTTCCTGGAGGGGACCTCTGCTCCTCAGCTGCTTATCGTGGGGACAGACAAGACCTGTTGCTGGACTGCAGACAAAACAGTATGTTTTTAAAATTATGGGGGGTTAAGCCTTTCAGGCGTAGCATACGCACGACTAAAAGGCAGCTGATAAGCCGCAGAAGATGTTTTGCGCTCAGTGCTAGCCTGTGCAGTTTTGCTTGCAAGCATCAGAAGGGTGTAGGGGCTGGCGGAAGGATTTGTTGTGTCAAGGAGACCCACTAGCAGTTCTGGGGGTGAACGGGACAAATCCTGGTTTATTGCTGCTAGTTTTTTGGTGCTATTTTTACTGTTGTTATTTTGATTGTGTCCTGACTGTGTGAGTGACTGTGCGTGTGACTGGTGAGAAGTAGTCAGTACAAGGTGAGTGGGAGCCCCTATGTGCAATTCCGTTCTCGGGCGACCAAAATGGCCAGAGACGGGGGAGCATGAGTAGGGTGAATGCTTAAAATTGCTGTACACTGTGTGTCTGTTGAAAAGAGGTGAATACTTTGTCCCTTAATAAAGAGATATCCTTCCCCACAGTGATTTTGACTTTGGGATTTGGGTAGGGCGTAGGGACTTCCTGGTTTTGGGGGACGGTATTCCCTGCAATACTTGGTGTTTGGGTTTAACCAGTCCCCCTGCCTCCGCTGGTCATTGTGTATTTTTAGAGCAAGACTGCCATCTTTTGACGAAAGTTATAATTGCAACACATTGGTAATTCTTGCGTTCTGCTGCCTGTGTTGTTACTCAGGCTGTGGTGTTGTTGGCTGCTTTGTTGTAGTCTGCTCACTTGTGGTTTGCTAGAAGTTAAAGCTGCAACATGGACAGCTTTTCTGTGAAACTTATTGCAGTGACTACAGTGTGGTGGTTTGATCATATTTTAAACAGTGGCTAGACAAATAGAAGGCATCCCCCTCTCAGTGGTTTGGGCTGGATCCTTGGGAATTTGTGAATCCAGTGAACTATTGGGTAGAAAGAGGAAATTACCAAGTTTATCTGGAAGGAATATATAGAACTTCAGCAGAAGGTTGGTAGCTTTGGATTGGAAACAGCTTGCTTAAGAGAGTCTGGACATTTGTGAGAGAAGAAGTAGAATAGCTTGCATTTGTGGGTGTTACGAGGCTCTTGGAGCTTTTAGAGGCTGGCACTCTGTGTGGTTACTGTTACAGTGTAAAACTTGTGAAAAACATTGGTATTGTTCCTCTGAGAGACGGCAAAGTCTATACCCTCAGTGTAAATTAGGGCATCCTAACCAAGCTGATTTTGAACCTAAGATTCTGAAGTTTTTGTGCGGAAAATCACATTTAATACCTGCAACTTGGGCGTGCGTGTGGGAAGAAGATTGGGAAAGTCTTAAGTCTGAGAGAGATTTGGGTGGAAACAGGGTAAGACAAGAAGGAGGAGGTAATGGATACTAGTCAGAGCAAGGCTAGTCCCTTAGGCTGTATTTTGACACACTGGAAAGAGTAGGATATGGGGGCACTGAAAACAAGCGAAGTTTAATTAAATTCTGCACACAATAGTGGCCATGTTATAAGCTGTGAGAATGTCTCAGATGGCCACCAGCTGGAAACTTAGACTGTGAGATTTTATTGCAGCTGATGCTATTTTTAAGGAGAGAACAGAAATGGGAGGAAGCGACATACACAGATATGTTTTTCTCTCTCAGGAATCATACCAAGTGGCAGAGAGACTGTGGCATCAGACCCCACTCTGATCCCTTGGTATTGACCCTTGAAAAGGACAGTAAAGCTGATAGATGGAAGCCTAAGCGATGCTGTAGTGCCTGCTAAATAAACCAGCGCTGCACCTGTCCTGGTAAGGTTTATCAAACAGAGGCACAAGAACAGGAGTTAATAGACCTGTTTAGGCCACCCCTAAAAAGCCAGAGGAAGAAGAAGATTCAGAGATCATTACTCATCCCTGCTCCAGCTCCCTCAAGAAGGAAACAAGCTGAGCCATCTACTCCCCCACTTACTTCCAAATTATATCCCCTATTGTCTAACAGTGATAGTGAGAGTAGTGAAGATGAGGAGTCTTCTCCAAATGGTCCCATAGCATCCCGGGCCAGAAAACAAACAAGAGAAATAATACAAGCACCTTTACGGGAGGCAGTAGGACCCGGGGAGGGAGGGTGCTAGTTAAAGTACCCTTTTCTACTATTGATTTGGAAGCATGGGAAAGAGTAGCTAAGAACTACTGAAGTGATCCCATAGGCACTGCTAAACAATTAAGATTTATAATTAGACAACACAGACCTGATTGGGCTGACATTCAGTTACTGTTGGATGCTTTAATTGAAACAGAAAAGCAATTAATTTTGAAAACAGCAGGAGATCTAGCGGAAACCTTCTATAAAACAAGACAAGAGTATGTTAAAGAATTTTTTCCTCTCCAGGATCCACAATGGGATCCGAATGACTAAGGGGAGATGGAAAAATTAGAAAATTATCAAGACTTTATAATATAAGGAATGGAAAAAGCAATTCCTAAATCCATAAATTGGTCTGCTCTACATGCAGTGAAACAGAATTCCTCTGAATCCCCTTTTGCATTTTTAGACCATTTGCAAGACGCAATGCGTCACTATACATCTTTAGATCTTGAATCCAAGGAAGGGATACAACAATTAGCAAGTCTATTTTTGGGACAGTCCACATGGGACATTAGATGCAAACTTCAGAAGATTTGAGGACCAATGGGGCAAAATTTAGAAACTTTACTAGGTGAGGCATGGAGAGTTTTCAGAAATCGAGAGGAGGGATACCAACAACGGATGAGAAAATTAGTAAAAGAAGAGGAAAAAGGGAAATGTGAACAAGGACCACCAAGGCAAGGTCCACCTTGATTGGGAAAAAGACCAATGTGCATTTTGCAAGAAAACTGGACACTGGAAAAACCAGTGCCCAAAACGGAGAAAAGGCGATGACCAGAGAAGGGGAGATTGAAGAGGGGATGGAGTGGTTGCACATGTTAAGGAAGACTGAGGAGGACCGGAGAGTCTTTCCCTAATGGACCTTCTGGTTATAATTAAGTTAGGGACAAGGAAAAAAAAAGGAATTTTTTGGTAGATAAAGGAGCAACACACTCTGTGTTAAATAAAGCTTTAATGCCTATAACAGATGGTTATGTAATGGTAAGGGGAACAACTGGCCAATCTGAAAGAGCATATTTTTGCAAACCACTAAAATATAAACTTGGGAAACAGTGGGGAATTCATAAAGTTTTTACATGCCCAATGATCCAAAGGCACTTTTGGGCAGAGATTTGTTGGAACAGTTGGATGCAAAAATTACATTTAAGAATGGGGAAGTTAGTTTGTAGGTAAAGGATCAACAATATGTAGAAATGCTAAGTTTAATATTAACAATTATTGAGACCAAAACTGAGGATGAAGAAGAAATTAATAAAAAAGTAATGGATCAGGTGTTTCCTGAGGCATGGGCTTCTAACATATCAGAGAGAGCAAAGAATGCACCTCTGGTGCAAGTGAAACTTAAAGAAGGAAAGCAACCGTTCAGAGTTAAACAGTATCCCTTAAAAAATGAAGTTAGAGAAGGGATTAGCCCAGTAATCGAGGCTAGGGCTATTGAAAGAGTGCCAGCCTGATTTTAATACTCGTATTTTGCCTGTTAAGAAGCCTGATGGGTCATATCAAGCAATGCAGGACCTGTGAGCTGTTAGTAACTGGGGACCTACACCCAGTGGTAGCTAACCCATACACCTTGCTAACATGCTTAATGCCTCAACTAACCTGGTATACCATTTTATACTTGAAAGATGCTTTCTTTTGCCTCCCTCTCCATGAAGTCAGCCAGAAAATTTTTGCATTTGAATGGGAAAACCCCAAGAGTGGGTGTAAGACTTAGCTCACATGGAGGTTCTGCCTCAAGGGTTTAAAAACAGTCTCACAATATTTGGAGAACAACTTGGAAGAGATGTGGAATCCTGGGAAGCCCCATCAGAAGAAGGACAGCTGTTGCAGTACATAGACAACCTCCTGATAGCCACTCGAACACAAGAGGCATGTATAGCCTGGACAGTAAACCTCCTGAACTTTTTATGTTTGCAAGGGTACAGAACTATCTCAGAACAAGGCTCAGGTAGTAAAACAAACAGTTATCTACCTGGGTTATGAAATCAGTGATGGACAAAGGACTCTAGGGCAAGACCTCAAAGAAGCAATATGCCAATTCCTTAACTGCGAACATTTCTGGGAATTATGGGGTAGCGTAGATTGTGGATTTATAATGATGGACTGTTGGTTAAGTCCCTGTATGCCCTGATTATGGAAGGGAACAGAGATCTCGAATGGACAAATGAAGCTACACTAGCCTTCGACAGTTAAAGAAAGCCCTCATGTCTGCCCCCGCTCTTGGACTCCCAGATGGTAAGTAAACCATTCTTTCTGTTTTCTTACGAGAAACGGGATTGTCTTGGGGATACTGGCACAAGACTTGGGCCTGTGTCGAAGAGCAGTTGCTTACTTTTCCAAGCAGCTGGATGCAGCAGCAAAAGGATGGCCAGGGTGTCTCAGAGCTGTTGCTGCAGTGGTGCTGAATATCCAGGAAGCACACAAATTCACCCTAGGCCAGAAGATGACTGTGCTATTTTCCCACACAGTGTCTGCAGTGCTGGAGGTAAAAGGTGGACACTGGCTTTCTCCACAGAGATTCCTGAAATATCAAGTCATAATGGTAGGGCAGGATGATGTGGAGATTGTAGTCATTAACCTTGTGAACACAGCTTCCTTCCTCAGTGGGAATACAGAAGAACCAGTGATCCATGATGGCTTGGAAATCATCGAGGCCAGTCACTGGGATCTGAAGGACTCTCTTCTAGATGACACTGAGACCTGGTTTACTGATGGAAGCAGCTTTATTATCAGCAGAAAGAGACATGCTGGGTATGTGGTTATTACTTGTAGAGAGGTAAGAGAGTCTGCCAACAAACACCTCTGCACAAAAGGCTGAAATAATTGCCTTAACTCATGCTTTAGAGTTGGCAAAAGGAAAAGAAATCAACATTTATACAGACTCAAGGAATGCATTTGGAATGGTGCATGCACATGGAGCCATCTGTAAAGAAACAGGACTGTTGAATTCACAAGGGAAAAGCATCAAGCATGCACAGGAGATAACAAAAGTGTTGAAAGTAGTCCAAATACCTGAGAAGGTAGCTATTATGCATATCAAGGCACACCAGAAAGTGAGCTCTGAATTGGAGGAAGGTAATGAGCTTGCGGACAGAGAGGCAAAAGAAGCGGGCAAAGGTGAGTTACCCATTGAGGCAGCTTTAGTCCCAGATGGACAAATTTCTCTAGAAGGTAAGCCAAAGTATAATAAAAAAGATAAGAAGCTTATTCGGCATGAGAAGGGAAATTATAATCAGGAGAGGTGGGCTGTTACAGAGGAAGGAAAAGGAAAGCTTGTCATCCCCTCCTATTTGTTATGGCCACTAGCAAAAGAGGAACATCAGAAAACACACTGGGGAATAGATCCTTTGTACAATTATTTAAAGGACAGAATTATGGCCAGAAATTTACATGGTATGGTCATTCAGGTGACCTGACAATGTAGTATTTGCCTCCAAACTAAGCACAAAAATATCCCCAAACCAAAGCTTGGACAAATTGGAAAGGGCTATGGGCCTGGACAACAGTGGCAAATTGATTACTCAGATCTTCCCAGGAAAGAGGGATATCGATATTTACTGGTATTAACAGATATCTTTAAAGGGTGGCCAGAAGCCTTACCTGTTGGATCTCAGGAATCCGGAGTTTTGAGCTTTCTGTGCTCCCAGGCACAGACGCCCTGGGAGCCCTAACCATGCCACTTAAGCTTGAACCAAATATTTATGAAATTGGACCATACGTGGTAAGAAACACGGGACAGCAACAACTGTTGTTTAACCCAGAATGGTCTCTCAAGTGTGTTGAACTGCTAATGCAGATCAGCATTTCAAAGGTTCAGCCAGCCTGCTCTCCTTTTCTGAAAACATCCTTTGAAGGTTGGGCAGCATGGTTGAGGAAGCAGCCTCACTTTGAAGGCAGAACATGAAAACATATGACTGGAATAATGGGTACGGGATTAGGAGTCTTAAATGGAATTGACTCAGAAATATTAATGAGCAAACTGGCCATTGCAACTAGTGGCAAGATATGGCAAAAGTAAGGCAGCCTTTGCAATCATCTTTGTTAGCATTAGGAACCAATCAGTGTCAGGTTTCAAAGGTATTGCCAAATTTGAGAGAAGCTGAAGACTGAGATGACAAATTAATAATAAAAGCACTTGGTGTAGCTCAGGATAATGTGTCTTTAGCTCTTAAATGTATACAGGCACAGTTGTGGATGCAGTCAACAATCACTTTAGTCATAAGAGAAGGAAGTGAAGGCATTTTTCCAATAGAAATCCGAAAAGCCATATGGGATAATGCCATGAATTTGGAAAGGAGACTCCAGTCCTGGCGGACTGTGGTAAACTTCATTTATGATCTTGTCAGTAATGTGGCCACTGCCTTTGTACTTACTATACGTAATGCCACAATTTACGTTATCCACCCTATTATTGCATTAGGATTAAACCACGAAGAGACAGTACTCTACCCCTCTGAACATAGAGCCTAGGCCTGGATAGTAGGCAAGAAATGGCATACTGTAAATGTGGAATCTTGTGTCACCCAAGAACAACAGGGATTCCTCTGTGAAAGTAATACTATTGATGCCCAGGACATATGCCTAGATACTGAACAAGGTGTATGTCACTTTGAGATTCATCCAGACATCAGCCAAAAGACTGTGCTTGTATATACTGGCCAAGGTTGTGTGTGCTTAAGAACTGCCTGAGCTTTAGTGAGAGTAGACAATGATGACAGATATTTGCCTGTTAAAAACCACTCTAATTTTTGTATTTGCAATTTTGTTAATATTGTTGGGTGTGATTTTACATATTTGGTACCAGTTATGTCCCACCAGTTAATAAAAACCAACCATACTACGTACCATCATCTAACACCCACACCCATTGGCATGAATCTTACATTGGTGAAACAGTTGATAAAACATTCATGACAGCAACCAACAAAGAGACGGGACCCCCACTTGCGGTAACAAAGAGATGAGACTCCCATTTGATGCAAGCATGAAGCCGATTTATTGATTTCACACATCAATATATACACCTTTTCAGCTATAGCTAAAAATAGCACAATCACACGATTGGTGTTTCTAAGTAACATTACTTAATCAGAGCTCTGCACAGACCTGTACAGACAGCATAGGCACGTACAGTCTTGCATGATTTATCTTAAACAAAGCACACCAAGTACACCTTTTGCTTCTCCATTCAGGGTTCTGACTTGGCTTGCCACGGCTTGTGGCCTACCAAACTTAGTACATCCACTTCAGTCATGAGTTGAGCAGTGCTCTGAGCCCTGCTCTCCAGCTGTATTTCTACAATCCAGACCTACATGAAATCTTAAAGGAAATCAAAGAGAATGGAGAAAAGGTTTTAATAACTATCCGTCATGATGCAAAAGAGATTAGCAAAGTTTCGCAAAGAATAAAACGAGGCAAGTCATGACTGGTGGGATGCACTCTCTCGATGGTCACTGAAGGCAACTGGTATATTTAATGCCCTAGTTCACCCAATCACTGTTTTGCTTATTTTAGTCAGCGTAAGTTTGGTTTTATCTATTGCAATCCTCCTTTGGAACTGGAAGATGCTACAATGAGTAGCAGCCCTGACCTTCTTTTCAAGAGCATATAGCACAGTCCTGAGGGATACTTACCATATGACTTGGTTGGATGAGGAAGAATTTGTGTATTAGTAAAAAAATTTACTAACCCTATAGAAAAAGGGGGGAAATGAAGCAAGAACTAAAGCGTTAAGAGCTTAACTAAGGGATAGAAGCTATACATATAATGATTAGAGTAGAAGCAATGTAGAAAGTTAATTATCAGCACCTGGGCCAGTAGAGCTAAGACAACATATCACTTGCTTGGCTTTGTTGTGTAAGGACGGGGAGATGGGGTATTGTTAAAGTGAAGAAACTGCAACTCCATGTGGGCCCTGAAAACAGCCAGAACCAGGTTGGGGAGCTTGAACTGTGGCCAAGGGGAACAGAGAACCTGCCAACAGGACAAAGGTGAAAAGTTGAAAGCGAGAAAGACTCCCTGACTTCATTCTAAGAAGACCACTGATCCATTTCAAAAATCCACTGACCCATTTGAAGGAAAGAACTGGGCAAGCGTAAAAGGACTTTGAGCTAATTTTAATACAAAGGCAGGGTAGGCAGGGTTAGGTAATGCCTATGTATAGACATATTGGGTAATTATATGAATATGTAATACTTTTGTGGATAAAAGAAGGCAAGAGCCTCATGTATTTTGCACATGCCTGTGGGAGATTTCTCCTGGGTGTGCCCGACCTCGTAATAAATATACCACTTTCTAACTTCAACTAGTTGGAGAGTCTTTGTTTCTGCATCATGAGAGAGGGCAGGTTTAGATTGGATGTTAGGAAAGAAGTCTCTGTCGTGAAGCACTGGAAAAGGTTGCTCATAAAAACTGCAGATGCCTCATCACTAGAAGTGTTCAAGGATAGGCTGGATGGGGCTTTGATCAACCTGGTCTAGTGGAAGGTGTCTCTGCCCATGGTGAGGGGGTTAGAACTTGATTAAGGTCCCTTCCAACCATTCTGTGATTTACTGTTAAATCTCAATCTATTTTCACCTCCACCTGCCAGAGACAATGGATAACTAGAAAGATTAAAAACGGATAATTTAAATATTCTTTCCTTCCAGGGAATGTAAAGAGCAGCCACTGTCCATAAATTTTGCACTATATTATGAAACAGTCACTTCTGAAATTTTTAAAGAACTCTTCTACAGACACACACAAAGTATAAATTTCTTTTTGATAGAAAAAAAGTGATTTGAGTCAATTAAGACCAACATAATGAAGCTTTTTAACATTTGTGGAGATAATCAGCTACCAACTTCAAAGTAGTGGTAACTGGCAGTGCTTAGACCTAGCAATGGGAAGGCCCAGTAGAGCCAGCTCACATCGCTTTCACTATTCAAGCCTGCATTAAGGGGCTCATCAGCCACCTTGCACCCTTTTGACTGAACCAATACAACCAAAACATAGCATCCTTTTTGTCTGCCAAGGCCCTTATACAGCAGCCTAAATACAACCACCACCCTCCTATTCCCCTATATGGAGCTCAAGGAAAATTCTAAATATTCAACAAGTGGAGCACTGTACCAAGCAAAACAAACAGCTTTGGTTTATACCTGCTTAGCAGTAGTTGATGAGCACATAAAAAAGCAGAAGCAGCATCTTACTCAAGGAAGCCTGAGTGTCTGCTATTGTAAAGACAAATAAAACAACCCTACAGGACAGCTGGGTCTTCAGAATAGAAGGCAGAGCCTGACTCGGAAGTTTTGGATGTAGAACATCCTGCAGACCAGGAGACTGTTCCAAGTGTGGTTGTATCAAGGCTGGATCTCCGGAATGAAGACTGAGGCTTTGACCCCAACTTGCAAGTCTCATTTAGCTACTCCAGTGCTCTCTGATATAATGATTGCAGATGCCATCTGTGCAGCAGCATCAAGCAGGGTGAGTTAAGGACAGTTTCATGCAGATTTTCAGCAGTTACTATCCATGAACAGAGCACCAAGGAAAATGCTCACAAACTAAAAGCTGGCACAAGACACTGTCACGACCATCTCATCTAGTCATTGCTGGAAGTCTTTTAGGAGGTCAGGCCTGAGGGTGAAGAGCTGATACCATGGGATACCATGTAGCTGAAGTATCCTGTAGCTGAGGCTGCAGAAGAGGAGAAGAAAGTTGTTCTAAAAAGATGCTGGCAATGCTCTAAGTAGTGAAGAAAGAATTTCTAGTGCTCAGCCTTGGCTGCAGAATTTAATTTTAACAGTGGTAAAAACAGAAGCACACAATAGGAACCTCAACTAAAAAATAGCAGCAGATCATTCAGCTGTGATTTCAGAGCGGCCCCTTTCCACCCTGCTTTGCAATGTGGCATTGGGGTTCTGGGATGCTCTCGTGTCTCTTCTGAGCACCCTCTATCTACACTTACACAACCACTGACCTCAGCAGCCCCTTCCCAGGGATTTGTGGCCTTGTGTGCATGCTCAACCTGGAGAGTGTTTGTTTTTTCACACATAAAGAAAAACAAATTGGGTTTTCAGTCAGCTCTCTTTTCTCAAACTATGTGTGAGAGAAGAAGGAATAGCACACTCCTGGTTAGCTTGCCCTTGTTGCTGTCAACTTCTTAAAATGCTATTTACACATACTCATACACACACATTGGATTCTGAATCAGGCAGTGGCCACAAGTTACAGCAGACAGGAGGTCTACCTTTATCAACCTAAGTGCTCAGAAGCTTCCCTGCATTGGGTTGGCTTCAAGTGCAAGTTGTCCTCTATCCCCTCAGAAGCCACAAACATGCAGACAGAGAGGATTCTATTGCTAAACAGTGTGAGGAATGCATTAAAATACAAAATCCCAAGTTGTCATGACCTGTAATTTGCTGCGCATTTTTCTGCCCATTGTGATGGCAAATTTAGACTCCATCTTCAAGAGCCCCTGGGCCAAGCCACATCAGTAACTAGGGATGACTGCAGTGGAAATACAAAACCACAGAGAACCACTTCTCTCCTGACTGTACTCCAGCCCACATCCCAGATTAGGCTAGACAGCCTGAATTTTAACTGCAATAAAGCAAACTGCAGAAATGCTCAGATGCCACCATGAGGGAACAAAACTGCAGAAAGAAGGTAGTTTAGTGAGCAACACAGCTGTACATTCTCCCAGTGGAACTGAGCCTTCCCTCTAGGACCATCCTAGTCCCAGATCCTTAAGATCTCCTGTAGGGCATACAGGCATTTCACAACTGTCTGCAGCATTTGCTGACCAGCTGCAGAAATAAGTGGTGAGGGATCCTGACCTTTGGTTTCTCCTCTTTATCTGTGTGGGGAGGTCCAATTCAATATCCTGTGAATGATTCCCATCTTGCCTGTTGGCTTTGCCCGAGAAAAAGACTGCTGACAGCTGTGCCAGATCCCATGTTATCCCACCTCATACACAGGCAGCAAAATAACCCATGCAACATTCCCTGTCTTGTCATTGCACGCTGTTGGAGAAAGGCCTCCATATGAGTCCAGTACTTGGACTGCAGTGATCCTTCACTGTAGGGAATGTTCCCTCCATGAACAGCCTTTTGTGTAAGCACAAGGCAAAAGTTCTCCCAATGTATGGTTGCATCAGCCACAGCTGTAATTGTCTAACCCACTAAGCAGGCATAACCATCTGTAAGTTGTATTTTAGCTGCTCAAGAGGCCACACTTTCAGGCTGGTCTTAGAGGCTGCTAGATTTTTTCACACTGAAGCTCAGAAACCACTGTTATGACCCTGGAGATTTACAAAAGACACTAATCAGTGTTTCTAAACACCAAACGGTGCTTGGACACCAAGAGACAAGTTGTTGGCTCAAGCTGCAGCAAGGTATACTGAGACCCAGAGCCACTCCCACTCCTTTGAGGACAAGCTAGCATTTCGTCTGAACTCTGGCCAAACTGACACAACAGTACTGAGCTTGACACAGTTTAGTTGACTTGGATTTGACTCCTCCATGTTATTTTTTGGTCTAAACCCAAGCTAGTTATTTTTAAAGTAGACTGCAATAAAACACAGCTGCTGTAGAATTGGCTTCATCAGAGACATAGGTTTGCAGGTATTTAGTCCACAGTACATAATTGTAAGCGAGCAGTCTGCTGAAGTGCCAAAGTTGAGAAATGCAGCCTTTGCACAAAAGTTCTATCAGGGCTTTTAGCCCAGAGACTTCAGTCTTAATTTAATCCAGCTGCCACACATGAACCATTATAATCAACGAACAAAAAGAAGATTTGCATAGTTGGCAACAAAATGCCACTTTAAGCACCTACATGTTTGAGAATCCAAGTAATGCTTTCATAAATAAGAGGCTTCCAAGTGTGTAACAAATGAAGTACATTGCTGCTGGGCCACAGTATGTTTAGAAAAGCTGGGGGGCACTAAAAAAGAAAGTGCATTTAGTCAGAGCAGGGCTTTGACCACCAACAAAGTCACAGAAATAGTGCTGCATTCTGTGGCTGCTGTCAGACAGCTGCCACCACCATCATCTAACCCAAGTACCTCTTTATGCACCTGTTTACGCCACCTTTACAAGAAGCAATTTTTACCCTCCTTTGCACATTTCTGTCCCAAAACATCACACAGCACAGCTGTCCACTTGGACAGGTACTGTAGGACACATATATGTATATATGCATACACACATGTACATACACATATACATATATATGTAGATCATATTAATTCTTCAAGTTTGAGCTTTTTTTCTCTGGTACCTGATAAATCAGAGCAACACAAAGGTAAATTCTGCATTTCACACAGAGGAAAGTGCCCCCTCCTAATCTGTGGCATTTTACCTTTGGTTTGCTCATTAATGTAAGCAGCCCAAGTGCCATGTATCCTCCATTTCTGCTGATAATACTCAAAGAGTGCAAGGAGGAACATACTGTAATTATCTAAATCGGATCTGGACATAGCAGTATCGTTACTGTACAGTGCCAGAGGTATCTGAGTAAAAGAGAAGAAAGAGGAAAATTCCAGTATTCTATTCACAAACACAGATGCAATTTAAATGTTACAAATGTAATGGGAGCTGTCATAAGAACTGCAGGCACGACATAGCAATTTCAGTAAATACAGCAGAGTAAACTGCTTATTAAAATAAGCCATTGTCAAACAGGAGCTGTAGCTACAAATTCAAATGATACAATGACATAATTTAACTGCAACAAATCACACCGTTCCCATCCTTTTCTTTTCAACCCTGAGATTTCAGAGCTTTCTAGGAGAGCTAGAAAACCTTCCTGAAGCACGAAACCTCAGCGGCTTAAGCAGAGTGCACAAAGAAGTAGTGAGTGTGTACACACTGTGCTGGATGGTGAACTTCTCTTGGTAAATAGAACTTAACCTCGTGAACTTAAACCCTTGGACTCTGCAGGATGCTGCAAGCTTGCAAGTATTTTTCTCTGAAGGACTGAATAGACCACTTGGGCTTTGTGCACAGGCCAAAGAGCAGTGTTGGTGGCAGGAATGCTGTTCGGCTTCCTGTGTATCCAGTCCTGCTCCCATTCCAAAGCATGACCTCCTGCTGATATCCAAGGTCCACCTCAATCCCACTTTGTTTTCTCCCATCCTAGGAAATTTACCAATCTTACTAAAAATACCAAATCTCACCTGAAAGGCAAGTGCTCTGTACTACAGCATGACACCACTGAATTCAGACTTTTTGCACCCCAGAGAGAGAGGAAACAAGTAATTATGAACTGGATTCTTGGAAGCATGTACCTGGGCCTGCTGGTGGGAGGGAGAGTCCATGCTTGATACTGGAATTTTCTCATCTCTGTGGAATATAGCTGAAAACAGAGTTTCTCTTTTCTGTTTTTCCAAACCAAGGTCAGAAGTTGGACCAAAAAAGATGATACATTTTTTACACCCAGAACTGCAACACCAACAACTTGATATCATTCGAAATACCATAATATTCTTTAGTGCACACATGGAAAAGATCAAATTTAAGAAAAATGCTGAGACTACAATAATAAAGGTAGTAAGCACAGCCAACAACACATGAACTGCACCTAACTATTCATGTCCAAAGATCAACACAAGTGTAAAAGCACACTGAGTGCTTTAGTCCAATTAGTACAAACCATGTGTATGTTTACTGAGACTAACCCAGAAAGCATCCAAAAATGGCCAAAGGTAAAAGAGAATGACTACACATTTTTGAAGAAAAAGTGCTCACTTTATAGGTAGGTTGCAAAAGCAAAATAAACAAAAACCAAACAAAAAATACACACACACACAAAAAAGCACGTTGAAAATGCTGGAAAGATTCCTGGCTATAGCAGAACAGCTTAAAAACACACTCCAAGGCTACATAATTGGAAATGTGGCATTCACAGTTTGAAACATCTAGTAGGAGACTGGAAATTCACTTTGTTATCACTGAGCCACCACTTGCAGTCTCTGGAATAGATTGCCAAGGCACTTCATTTGGGACGGATGCTGAGCCAATGTACTAAAGAGGGACTGCTCCAGTCACACACCCACCTGAGTGTGGGGAAAACCAGATCACAAACCACTTCTTTGTTCTTGGAAAGAGCAGCATAAGGCTGTTGTCCTCCAGAGACCTACAGACAGGACCACAGCTTGGACCACAGGCACAGGGTTATTTTGGGAAAGGATGTATCTTGTGAGAGGCAGGATTACACATTATCTAACTGGAGGGAAGAAGCTTATTAGAGAAGCATTTGGCTGAAGAGCTTCTGCACACAGACAATCTCAAAAGATCAGCATTTTCAAGCTAAATCACAGGTTCTGCATTTTGAAGACAGGAAGAACCACCAATAGTTTTTTGTGCTAGCTGCCAGACATTACATTGCTATTACATCTGAGACACAACTGCAAGTCTGATCCCACAAGCAATGCAAAGGTACATGTATGATCTGCATTTTAACATTCTAAGCCAGGGTCACTGCACTCATCCACCTCTTCCTTTTGGGGAGAGGACAGACAATTCCCGTTTGTGAGGGGACACTGTACACAAACACAGCTCTGACCTTTCAGCAAGAAGCCTTCCACACAACTCCAGATTTGCTGACTTTATCCTACTGGATGTAGAACATAAGCTCTATTAAAACTTATGAAGAAAATCCTCTCCTTCCTCAAATTTACAGATGCTTTTATGAGCAGTCCACATTTTCAAATCCTCATGTAGCTTAACAGACCTGCTGGGATCAAACTGCAGTGATTTTGTACATTTGTTGAAAACACCAGTTAAAATTAACAATCTCAAAAGAAATTCCTTCTACCTATCAAATAAGGATTCTTAGTTTAGAATACAAACAAAGAAAGGGAGTGTTCAGGTAGTAATTTGCTCCACTGAGCACTGGTCTGCAGAGTTCTTTATTTTAAAAGAAGTGAAATAATATTTCTAATTCCTTTCTAAAGATTCCTCAAAAAAAATATTAGATTGCTTCTGCATTTTAGCACTTGTTTCTAAACCACAAAAAGTCAGCTGATCAAACTTTCCTTTTGCTCACATACAGCTCTTGCAGAAGAGGTGAGAAGCAGAGCAAGCACTGACCCTACAACCATAACGCTAAAACACTTCCAACACATACACTGAACCCCCTCAGGCCAAGCCTGTGAGTACAGCATGGAAGGCAGCAGAAATGGGGGAGTGGAGAAAGGACCCACAGCGCCCCAGAAAAGTTAAATTTATTTTTTTTTTTAAAAAAGAAATCCATCAATCTCATTACCCATTTACAACTATGCAGCGGTGGGGGGAACTGAAAAAGAGAGATCTCTCTTCAACCTGGATAACTAATACTTAAGGAAAAACTCCACAGCTTTGGCTTCAGTGTCCAAAAAAGCTGGTGAGGTAAAAGAGATCCATGTGGAGGTCAGCAGGTGATTTACAGAATGGTGATGCAGTGACACCTGAAAAACTAAAGTCACAAATGAAAGCAAACCAGAGAGAGTCAGCTAGGAGGCAACAGGAGTCCCAGCCATCATGGAAGTGAAGACTGTGCAGCAAACAAGTAAAGATGGACCCAGAGAAGTTCTGGTGGTGATTTTGTTGGAGGTAGACTTTGATAATTTTTTTTTGTCTTTTTTTGGAATAGCCTACAGCAGGCTGACACAACTAATGCAGACACTTTAATCTATACCTTGTAAATTAAAGGCAGAACTTTTCAGAACTATCTAAAGGATTCAGGAGCTTAAAGTGCACTGCATATTCCAGAGGAACTTGACGTACAATTAATTAGACTGTTCTGGAGCATCTTTGGTTTTTGTTTTTGAACTGGTTTCTTCCTTGAAATCTCTGAGAAGGTGTGTTTCAAAATCAGGATGTGATTAACTGGAATCCCACATGATGTAATTACAATGAACACGAGAACTAATGTATGCAAGTATTATTTCTGATTTCTGTTTCTTCATATTTTTTGGAGTCACTGTTAATTTGTATCCCGGACAAAAGGTTTTATGTCTTTATCGAATTAGGCCCTGCTTTACGTAGTGAGCTAGAACACACTGGAAGCACAATTATGCAGCTAAGATAAGACAAAATGCAGTGGTGACGCACCAGTTCATCATGTTTGGGTTCTTCTAATGAAGCCCATTACTCACACAAGAGAATTTTCTCAAGCAGTTAGTCACCAGCAGACAGCTTTCCCCATTACTCCTTCCTTTTCTGCAGCTGGTGAATAGCCTGGTCCTCCCCTCACCATCCCAGAAGTGCAATCTTAGGAAAAGTCAACATCTAAATTAAAAGTAAACAAATGGTATTTAACTTTCCCTTAACCAAAAGAAATTAACAATAAAACAGTACACCTTTCATGAGCAAGCAAACGTTTTTTGTTTAATAAAAAATAGACAAAGACAAAAACAGCCTGCTGTCCATTTAACACTACAGAAAGATACTGAGTATCTTTCTTTAGCTTATTATAACAAGCATACAAACAAACTGGACACCAATAACAGCTTGCATAGAAACACTTTGTTTTGTACTTTGTGCAAATCTTACTAAATAAGGCATGCATATGGGATTAGGTAGCAATGCAAGAAGTAGTGAGGAATGCCAAGGAACTGCAAGGAAAATTCCAGGCAGTCTGCAATCCACATCCTTCAAAGCCCAACAGCTGATAGGTGCAGATCTGTCTGCAACATAAGGCAATATGATATGCGCAAGGCTGAGCATCTGCTTTCAGCTACTCATGGGTTTATTACACGTAAGAGCACTTGAATTCATAAAACTTGATCCAGTAGTTATAGCCAGGGGTTTTGGATGTGGATTGGTAAGAACACGGCCTCAGGGTGAAGCGATGGAAGAGTAAAAGAGGACAATGACATCAAGAAGCACAGCCCTTCACATAAAGGGGTTTTGTGCAGATTTTTCACATCTTTTTATACTGTGAACTTTTCTGATGGGGCAATGTTTTTTCAAGCAAACTTCTCTCCTAACAAGTTATTCAGAAGAGTATTTCTGGAACAGAAAAAGCTAATGTGTTTGTGTCTCTTAGCCAGCCAACAAGTGACTCTTGCAGAAATTCAACAGGAATTAGTGACACTGAAGAAGGGTGGCTCTGTTAAGAGGAAGAGATGAAGAAGGAAGCTGCAGTATGAGCAGTATCAGAAATCTCAAATAAGTTATGTAGCACAGAGGGAAATTATAAGGCTTAACTGAAATAATATTTTGCTTCCTTCTTCCCCTCCAAATCAAGTATTTTCAGGAAATATTGAAGCACAAACTTCTTTTGAAAGCAGCTTTACGTTAAAAATTAAACTCCAAAAGCTTTTTTAAAACACATTTTTTAAAGCCACTAATAATAATCTTCAAAATCCCCCAATATTTTGTAACATAAAATGGAATGTTCCTGGGCTAGAGCTGCCAGCTCCTTCAGGAACTCTGGGAAAAGGGCAGCTGCAAGTACAGCGTTCCTCACATGCACAGGAAGGCTGGGATGAGCGAGGCCTTTCTTTCCTTTCTGTCCCAGGAAAGGCTGCAGTACAGCCTGATGAGCTTCGGGAAGATTCTTTCCTTTCCCTGTGTTGCTGCTGTGTTGGACATTACCTAAAGACAGGAGGAGAGGGAGAGGAAAGAAAAAAGACTGTATATTAAGCACACAGAGTATTTGTACAGTGTCCAAACCTAGTTTATAAGGATTGTGTTCAGAGCTGTAATTTGCAGTACCCAGATCGTGCAGGGAGATACTCCACTAATCCAGCATTTTAAAGTTCTACGTGGCCTGGTTCTATTGCATTTTTTACTACCTATCTTTCCCCAGGTTATATATCATTCAGTTCCAGCTCTGATGAGAGGAATATTTCGGCAGAAGAGGAGTCAAGGGAAAGAGCAATATGGATTTACCTTCTGAAACAGCAGATAATATCTACCCATCTAGAGCCAGCATGGTTGTCTCCATTTCAACAATACTATGCTTTACCCCTCCCCCCATCAAACTCTTGTTTTGGTTTTACCGCTCTTTCTCTATCCTCTCCCTGTGAATCACCATGTCAATGGGTTTGAAGCCCATTCGAGCTATCACATCACCACATGAGTTTGAAGCAAGTTAGAAACTAAGGGGAAAAAAAAAATTAAATTCGATTTTTCTTCAGCTATAGGACCCACTAACTACACTCACTTTCCTGTAAAGCAACTAACCATTAAAAAGAGAGCAAGTGAAAGCCACTGTGTGTTCTGCTATATGATCCCTGCTGCCAGAATTGAGAGGATCAGAGCTCAAATGCATGGAATTACACTGACAGCAGCACTTAAATTTAAACCAATTGCTCCTTGTTTCAACCTGAAACAGAACTGCCCTTTAATTAGAAGATATTTAATTTAGTGAAACTAAAAAGGTGACAAAATTTAATGCGGATGGAAATAAACACTCTACAAAGAAAAATTAACCTGTAGAACTCACTGCTACAAGATATCAAGGCCAACAGCGGAGACAGAGAAAATTCTGTCTAATTTACAAGTGGGATGTTCTCCTGAGATGTGTAAGTAAATCATTACAAAGAAATAAAAGGGCAGTTAACTCACATACTGCAGACAAGCCCAGCACTGCATTGCTACCTTCAGAAGGGGTTTCCCTTACAGGGCACACAGTTTATGTTCAAGTAACAGGCTCAAGTGATGCCAGCCTTACTCTGAAACCCCTCCAAGTAGTGAACAGGGGGAGCTGTAGATGAAGGCCTCACTCAATGCTGCACAGCAATCCCTCCGTTCAACAGCTCTGCACTTTTGTTCCTTGCCTGTACTTCACCTTAGGCACTGTGGAATTACTCTATTCTTCCAAACACTTCCAAACACATCTCAATTATTTAACAGAGTCATACTTTTCTTGAGTTTAAAACACCTTTCCAACTCCAGATTTATCAATCATTCATGTTGTTATTCTCCAAATTTCTACCTCCTACAGACAGAATACAGGAATTTCTATTATGTGGGAAAATCTGACTGTGAGGGAAAAACAAATTGAATTATAGATTACAATGAAAAGATAAAGCTTTAAGCTTCCCCTGAAGGTTTTTTGTCAGATTTTTTAATGTCAAAATGTTTCATAATTAATATTTTAAGTTTTTTAAAAAGTTTAGGCAATATAACCAGAATGCTAGTATACTGCCAAAGTTTTGCTTTTGTTTATACTCTTCCTTTTAAAAAGAATTAAAATTTATACATTTCTAAAAATAATTTCGGTTAAGCTTCAACTGCTTATTTGGAAAAAAACACCCCAAAATACCAGAAAAGCACAGAAAGCTGATATAGGAACTAGAGATTTGTTTTTTTTTTTCTTCCTTTCATCAGGATTGTTCACGTCTCTCTAGGGCCAGGATGCAATCTGAGTCATACAACTGAAAACTGAGCAAATGAGTACTCTGAAGATTGTTACCAACACACTGAAAGAGAGGAAACTTGCACATGAAACTACATTGTGACAGCTCTAGATGTGTAACCAGAGCCCAAGGTGCTGTGGAAGAAACCACACACTACTGCAAGCAAAAAAGAACAAACCATTTCTGTTCAAACACTTTCAGAGACCAACTCTGTAAAAAGAGAGAAAATGCTCTATAATGTTTTGGTTTTACATTTGTCTTCCCCACTAACTCTGGCTTCAGATTTCCATATGTGAATTCTGTAGGAGCCTGGCTATGCTCAGACCTGCAGAGAACACTGGGGTTTATTCATCACTTATGTTCAGGGGAAAAATCCCTCAGAGAGCAACCAATATGTCTGACAATCAGAGGTGGTGTTCAGGCTAATGCAACAAAGTCCATGGGGAGTTCCTAACCTGTTGTTTGGTTTTGTTTGTTTGTTTTTTCATTTACCATTATTGCAGCAGTTCCTACCTTGCACTTCTTAATCAATGTAATGAACTACTGGTTGATGGGATACTGAGCCAACTCTCCCCCAGGATTACAGTTTGATGACTTGCATCACCAGTCCTGTAGGGAACCAGGTCTGCAGTTATCCAGACATCTACTTACTATTCACTTCTTTGTCAAGGGAAGCCTTCTTTGCAGGAGTTGCCACTCTACAGAAGAAAGTGTACTAACAGGGTGACTAAGCAGCCTTGTTTCAAATTCCTGAATAATGACCAGCATGAGTCAACCTGGAAAATTCTGAAGCCCACAGAAGAAAACTGACATAAAATAAGAAGTATAAAAAATGTCATTGGGAATGCATTATATAAAAGTTCTTATTGCCAGCACCTGAGAAAAAAAAAAGGACTCTGAATGTTGTCTCCTGATCTCATCTCCCACATGCTAGCTACAATGCCATCTAATTTTAAGGCTTTCTATCCTATGGCACCAAAATGCAGAGCCTAAAATGCTACTGACATGCAGTACACAGCTTTTTTAGAGCAGGCACCTTGCACAGACCAATTCTTTGGGAAGCAGCCTTAGCAAGACCATAGTTTCACAGACTAGATGTACTGCAAACCTTAGAAACACTTACTATGCTGACTACAAACTAGGTAGATTATTCTTCAGAGCCTTGAAAATGAAAACACAATGAAAATGGCACATAAAGGGTCCTGATTTCCACACCTCTGGAAAGCTAAGAAAAGCATCAACATCTTCACAGAAGTGTGGACAGAGTGGGTGATTATTAATGACTCTCAAAGACGAATAAGCATAAAACATGTAAATGCAGCCTCTCTTGAACCCTCTTGTAGAATCAGCTCTTCATGACTCACCAAATTTAACACATTGTCATCGTGTGGCAAGTTGGCTTTGAAGAGAAGCCTGCATCCAACATTGCCCACTCAGAGCAAGCTGAGAACAAGAACGTCTTTAGGGCAGGGTTTCAGCTCTACCCATTGGCTGCCGTGTCTGGAAGGTTCTTATTTGGCAGCTAAGACTTAATTTTGATTATTTTTACTAGCCTTCCCCATAGTGGTACAAATAAGTACAGGTAACTGTAAAGACAGGTGCAGTGTGCACTGTGCTTGAGAGGCAGCAGATGTTACAGAGTCCCCTGCAAAGCTGGCTTGGTGGGATGACACCTATCTAACTCCCCACTGCCCTTAGACACACACCTTTTGTTTTTTTCTGTTTGTTTTGCTTTTTTTGTCATACAAGAAAGATACTAGCCAGAAAACTTTCACAATCTTATCTCATTCAGTGGTAGCCCAAACCATAATACCAAGCCTTATTCAACTGTTGGAGAAACCAATTCATCCTGGACTTCTGTCCTCTCTAACATTTTAATCAAAAAAGAACCAATGACTAGATGAAGGTCAGGCTAAAAATAAAATGAAATCATGCACACATGCCACCTCACCTCATGCTTTGAAAGCGAGTTTGTTTACTGACAGCAGGCTAAGAACTGATTTTGTTACTTCTTTATACAGACGTTCTATATACCAAAAATTTCTAAACAGCACAGAACATCCAACTAGATATACATATGCTGTGGTCTACCGAGTATTATCACTTTAAAGTCAGAAGGATACAGCTGGCTAATGACATTCACAATACAGCACACTTTAACCATCTGGAGAAAAGGACAGGGGTAACTGGTAAGTCATTCCACCCAGCCCTCCTGAGTGTGGTTATAATTTACCTTTGGTCAGCAATCCTTCTGCAGCATCAGACATGTCCACACGAAAAAGCAAGTACTGTTGGGCCTCCAGGAGAAGACCTGGGAAGTCTTTTTCAATGGAAGCAAAATGTTCAATCTTACTTTTCACAGATGCCAGCACCTGCCAAAACACCAGTAACAATCACTTCTTTCTGCTTTGCTCCCAGTGCAGCCACAGACTGAATATTCAGGCATTCTCTGCCTGCATTAAAATAGAGTTCTGACAAAACCTATGGTCAAACAGAATTTCCAGTTCTTTGCACAAATGTAATTAAAACATGGAAATGAAATAAGAAGCTCTCAGACAGGTAGGAAAGCTACATGTGAAACTGAAAGAAGCTAATGTAAGGTCTAAGGTGACACCAAAGACACTGCTCCAGTAGGTATGGCTAACACCTGTGGTAAATACCTGATAGAGTGAGTGCACGCTAGGCTGAAACACCATGTTGGTGTTGAGCAGAAAGGAGCGAAGAAGCGGCTGTGGATAACTTGCCAGTTGAGTAATAATCCCAATAAGGAGCAAATTTACATGCAAGGAATTCTCCAGCATGTTCTCCAGCTTCGATAATACTACACTGATGAATGGTCCTGCAAGAAAATAAGAAGGAATCAATGCTTTTGTTTTCACAGAAGAAAAACCCTAAGATCTAGGAAAAAGGCATTTAAAGGGAATTATGACCATCATAACTGTCTTGGTTTAATTTCGATTTCCTGGCCAACGCACCAAATAATGTCATGGTTTTGATTTGCCAATTTAAATACACTCATTTTCTGTTATGAGACAGAACCAGGAGCAGAAGCAAGGCAGGCCTAAAACTTAAGAGGGTATAAAAAGAAATTTATTAACTACACAAAGAAGGGGAAAAAAAACCAAATTCAGAATAAGATTTTCAGACCACTCCTTCCTTCCCTCCCCCAGCCTTCATAACAACAAAACAAACATACAAAAACCTACAGACTGTAGTTCTGTTGGGAACTACAGTCAGTTCCCAACTCAAATAGTCCTTTTTCAGTTCACTTCGAAGAGAAGAGTCCTCTTGTTAGGTTATAGGGATTTTTCCACAAGAAGGAAGAAAAGAGTCCTCGTGTGGTTTCATTTTCACAATTTGCATCCGCCCGGAAATCTGCAATTGTGGCACTCCTCCCAACTCCACAGCCTTCCCAAAGCTGCGCATGTGGGTCATGTAGGGCTCATGGGGTATTACTTTTAAGAATGAAATGTTCCAAAGCAAACGTTCTCTTCATCTCTTTTCTCTCTGTTCTTGCTTCATCCTCAGAAAACCAAGATCCCCTTCCTTCCTTGGGACAAAAGATTCTCAACACAGGTGCTTTTGGTCAAATGATCTATCAAATGGAACACTTCCAACCCCCCATGTCTTTCTCCATGGTTTATAGGAATATTCAGTACATCAGTTCATCCCTACAATCTTACAAGAGGACTTTTCAGCCATTTTCACAGCATTTCCTCATTCTCCTTCCATCTAAGAAACTTAGACTTAGCTCTTGCTTCACTGACTTCAGAATATCTCCTTTTTCCCTTTCATTCTGGGGATGATTGAAAAGTCTGCAAGTCTTGCACAGGGAAAAGAAAAAAAAAACCAAGGCTACAATGCTGGAGCTTTGCCAGGATCTTGGAAACCAGCCACGCTGGAAAAAGAGAGGGGGAGAAAAGCAGCTGGGATTTTAAATCAGCCTGAGTCTCCCTGGCCACTGTCCATGGCCACCCCTCGTCTCTCTCAGGCCATGCCAGCTCTCCAGATACGGGGGCCTGGCCCTGCCTCCCTGCCAGGCCCACAGGCCTGCAGGGGACCAGGCCAGGACCCTGTTACCTGCCCTGCCGCCGGAAAGAAAAAGAGCCTCAGTTCTGGATTACCTCCTTCAAAATGTGTGTTCACGGAGCGAACTAACTTTCTCCAATTGGTTCTTCACGCTGTCAATAACCAAACCAGCCTCCAATTGGTCCCATCAGACTCAGAGGAGGCTTTTCTCATAGAGAAAAACCTACGAGTCTGTCTTCTTCAGGTGAAACTAGGACATCAACCAAGCAAATTAGCCCTCCCACACACTAATTAAAGACAGCAGGGAAAAAACCCAAACTGTAGCTGGACAGAGAAAGCAGACTTAACAGAGGTGTTGAAAGCTTTTGTGGTTAGCAGCAGATTTGCCACCTAGCCAATCAGTTTACATTAATGGCATATTTAGCATGCGTGACTATTCCACTTGCATGTACCAATAAAGATTTATCCTAGGACATTACAGTCTACCACTCTATTCCCCTTGAATAAATTGGAAGGGTACTACTAGTTTTAATGCAAATAGAATCTGCTCTTTTTACTCTTCCTGTGCCTTATTTCTGTGTAAGGATTGGGCAAAGTGAATTATTGCCAGCTTTCTTGTTCTATCAAAAAACTGGTGTTCTGAAGAAAATATGAAAACGCTATTCTAAACATAAAAATCAAACTGTGATAGTTCCCATCACAAGAAAAGGTATCTTCAGCACACCAAACAGTCACACAAAGCAGGAAAGACATTAAAATAGATTTACAGGCATAACTTCTGGTAGACATAGGCATTATCATATAAATGTCACCCAATAAATAACAGCTTTAGTCTGTGTATTCATGCTGAAGGACAGACAATGAAATACAGAAGAATTTACCATGAATTACATAAACCCTTAGTGCTCAAGCTTAAGAAACTTTTGCAATGCTGAGAATGACTTGACTCAAATATTACCCTGTTAGACCACACAGCTGGGGAGATGCCTGAGGCAGCCAGTACAAAGGACCTACTCACAAGTAAAGTCTTAGAAATGTCCCTTGTTCCACCCACAGTCCCACCACACTATTCCAGTTTCATAAGAGCTAGGAAAACCATGCAGAAGAATCCCTAGATGATTGGCACTGCTATCTTTGATTACCCCACACTCAAACCTGGCAAAAGATGCATGCCATGGCATTTCTAGGGTGAAGCAGGTGGCCATAATCCAGCATCATGCTAGCTCCCCTCAGCTTGCACATGGCCGCCATCTGAGCTGACTGGGCACAGTGCAGCCCAGTTCAATGTGCCTGCTGGAAGGGCAGCCTGCGGCAGAGGCTAAGGCACTTCTGGACAAGTGCAACAGAAAGGGTCAATTGAGGAGTGCCCCTGTTGCCTTTAACAGAGCTCCACTAAAGGCTGGAATCTGTCATGCTTTACAGCAACTATGAGCACAAAGCAAGCACTCCTTCCAGACTCATCTCTCAGGGCTAATGCTGGCACAGCTCCACTTGCAATAAGAAAGGTAGGAGGGCCAGAGTTGACAAGGCTTTATGTGGCTGCTGCCTTTCAATTCAACCACCACAACAGCCATCAGAGCCCGGGTACCCAGTGGAGCAGCCCCAAACACTTTTGCTCAAATACAGTTTATTCTGTCCCAACATAACCTATCCTGTTCATGATGACATTTTCACAGAGCTCCTGAGGGGGCCCTACTGTATTGGCAGAAGGAGCTGAGATGTGTCACTGTTTCTCTCCTCTAGGTAACACTTCAAAGCTGAATAGGTAAAACTGCTGCTTGCCACTGCAAGAGAGGTACCAAATACATAAACGTTTTTTTTAAAGTTTACCCCCAACAATTTATTGAAATGAGAATCAGAACATGTAAGCAGAGTTTAAAAGCCTTGTAAGAAACAGGGTAACTCGATGACAAGACAAAAATTACTCCTTTCATGGCCATGAAGTCAAGCACTGATACATGGAGAGGGAGGGACCAAAATATAAACTGTTTCTGAACACCACAAGTGAAAATAGGGATGAGAGTGTTTAATGCTTTTACAGTGGATATAAGACAATGAGAGGATATTTTCTTCACAGATCCATAGGCCTGAAGGGAGCATCTTTGCATTGCTGACGCTTACTGGCTGTGGGGAAGCTCTGTCAGAGAGACCCCATCCCTTAATGCCATCCCAAAATAGTAAAAGCAACCTAAAAGCTTTACCAAACACATCTACAAACATAATATAGCACATCATCCCAAATCAGATAGAGAATCATAGAATGGTTTGGGTTGCAAGGGACCTCAAAGACCATCTAGTTCCAAGCTCCCTGCTCTGGCAGGAACACCTTCCATTAGACCAGGTTGCTATCCTTGAAAGGCCCTTCAATTTCAACATTTCCAAGGTGTTGTTGCGAGTACCTCTTACATGCAATCACTAAGATCTCCATTAAAGCAAGGTAAGGAGTCTAAGAGTAAAACACACTGTAGATGGTAGCAAACATCTAGACTTACTGTTTTTGCTTTTTATCTTCATTTTCCTCAGTTCTGAGGTTTTCGTTGGTTTGGGTGAGGGGTGGGTTTTTGAAAATTAACAAATGGAGAGAGGGACTAGATGAAGAATGAGAGAGAACATTTTTGAGCTTTATTTTACAGCAGATAATGGAAAGCAGAGATTTGGATACAATTAGCTTCTGGTACAAGGAAATTGCCACCACAGTAAAAATAGCAAATTAGTTGAAAAACAAACTGGATTTTTCAATTAAGAAACACTGCCGAGGATTCTGGCCACAGCTGACCAGAAAGGGCTGCTTTTCAATGAATACATATTTTCCCACTTCAAATGAATGAGAAGCCATCTTATAGAGGTTTTACGTTGAGTGAAGAAACCTAGTACATGGTTATTTTTTATTATTTGCATTACTGTGGTATCTAGGAGACCTAATTAAAGACCAGGAGTCTGCAGCGCCAAGAGCTGCACAAATACAGATCAAAAGCCCACTCTGACCTCCAGCAGTAAAGTCATTCTTGAATAGCTTGCATAGTCAGCAGACAGCAATCTTAAATTGCTGCCTGGCACTAGACAAAAAAGCATGCCAACAGCAGGGGCAGACCTGACACTGGAGAACAGGATGCCGGGCCAGAGCAGGGAGACTGGCACAGGCACGTACAGACAGGGCACCACTACTGACACCTTCTGCTACCATGTGGAATAGCAGAGAGAGGAAAAATGGTACTGTGATGTTGCATCCATCCCATCAGAGACTAAAGTTGCCAGAAAAACAAATTATTTACTAAGGCTCTGTATATTAAAACAGCTACTTTGAACACCTTTCAACTGAAAAAGCTTCCTCTGGCATGACAGAGCTCTCACATAACAAATATAACCCCTGCTCAATGTTTTAAACAATTACCAAGAAAAAAAAAACCCCAAAACCCTACCATTTGCTTTCACCACACTGATGACTCGACTGTATTTTCACATTGTATCTCTCACTCTCCTTGGAGTGGTTTCAGCTATTTAAGCTATACCCTGTTTAGTGCCAGGACTCTTCCTTGCTCTATGCTTGTGCCACACAGTGTGATCTCATTTGGCCACTATTAATCACCATGCCTTCTTATATTTGTTATGCATGTAGTTAACAGGACATTTCACCTGCAAACGGTGCACTCTGGCTCCTTGGAGAGTGCTTGGGACAGACATCCTCCTTTGGTCCAAAGGGAGATGATATGCTCTCTGAAGAAGGGGTATCTGCTGAGAAATTCTCAAAGTCCTCCTCTTTTTCTGCTGGAGGGACAAGATCAGGAGCATCCAACTTCTGCTCCTCCAAGTTTACACTGTTTGGATCCAGTTCCTTAATAATTCTGTCATACTGTGCAATGAAATCCTCACTATCTGTGCTCAGCAGTTTTACATTTAAGTTACAATCTGCCTCCTGAGAAGAAATCTTTAACTCTAAGTCTGGCTGTGGATCAATCTCAGTCATTTTCTGGTTTATCTGTTCTCTAATTACACCTTTAGCTGAGCTTGAATTTCTCTTACTGTGCTCATCCAAGTCCATTTCCAGCTGGGTCTTTGCAAAAGACCCACTGACTATGGTCTGGCTCTGCACCTTGTCTTCTCTGGATTCATTTAAAGATTTCTCCTTGGAGCTGTCATCATCTTGAGTATCCTTCTGGGCACATAACCTGTAAATTATAACATCATCCTGAAAGTCTGACTCCTCTATGTAAGAGCCTTTGATGACCATAATGGCATTTTTTTTCATTTCTTGAATGTGTTTTGGTGGCTCTGCAGGTGGCTGCATTTCTGTGCTTCCCAGAGCATCATATGGTTGTGGTGAGCTCACATTAGAACCAGGAGAAATCCCTGTGTCATAGCTATCATCCCATTCTAGCTCCAGCTGCATCTTCTCACTGAACGGATTTGCTTGTGCAGAGCTACATGTGCTAGGTGTCCTTTGCTGGAGCCGAAACACAGGGTGTTCCACATCTGTACTGTTCTCCCCTGCAAGCATCTGGATAAAGGTGTCTGGATCAGGATTTACTCCATCATACAAGGCAGACCAAACCTTACAATCTTTCATGCACTGCATGATGGCTTCTTGAGCTTCCCCCAGGTACTGCAAGTAGCTGATGTCCACAGCCCTTCCATATTCCACAATGCAAGCAGATTCAGAAGAGCGCCTACCAGTATCTGGAAGTAAAGAAGACGACTCATATCAAGAGTAGTATATCAAATTTTCTCCAGCAAGGCATCCACTACAACATTACAGGGAGAATCTTTAACCTTAACTATCCAATAAGGCAGGAAGACCAAAGCACAACAATTGAGATTTGCTCATAAACACACAACTTTTTGCTATGGCAAAGACAGAGCTGTAACTCAAGATTTCTCTGAGAGTAGCCTGCATTCAAATCCTAATGCAGCAACCACTCTGAAGCAGCTGGAGCTGCTGCCATGTATCAGTACACTATTGTCATGAATGAGTATTCAAGCTGGATAGCTGTTAAAATTAGGTTTCGATAGACCTGGACATATGGAAGGATTTAAACTTTCTAGTCCCGGCTTGACCAGTTTATTGTTTCCCACCACGTTTCCTTCCCCTTCTATTCTTTTCCAATTCTTCCCATAAGGTGCTACCAGATCAAACTCAGTTAATGACTTGGTCTTCCCCTGAGCACCTTTAGTTTGTGCTGGTTTTGTCCAGAGAATATAGTCTTTTCCTCGGCTTTCAAGTGTCAAAGTGATTCCAGTGGAGCAGCAGAGAGGTGTCAGGGCCAGTAGTTTTGCAGCAGATACAGAGTAACAGTCTCTCTCTTTCACAGCTGGCTGCTGGCTCAGCATCATGTGGTTGCATGGGATCAGATACCTAAAACAGCAGTGCCCAGTATCACTTACCATCCTTTCATATTAGAGAAAGCAACAACACACAGAATTCCCTTCCCACCTCCCTGTCTTTTCAAATGAAAAAAACCAGCAATAATAGTATTTACAGTGATCCATTTTCTAAACCTCAAGAGCATGAAACCATGACTCTCTATTTTGTGATACTTGATTTAATGAGGAGCTGTCCAGATGAATAGAGATAGGAGACACTTGCATCAGAACAGGGAATACTTTGCACATCAGAGCAAAATTGTTGTAAGAAAGAATGGAGGGAGTGTGGGATGGGCAGATGTCAAAGGCCGGCAGAATGGTTTGGTCTGACTACAAATGCATTCTGTCTCAGAATCCTCAATTTATTTGCTTTCCAGGGAAATCCAGAGAGAGACAGTTTGTCAGGCAAACAGCCAGAAAAAAGAGGAGGGAAGGGTCATCCAAGAGTTTTACTGCAGTAGATCAAGACTGGGCTCTTAGGCAGAGGAGGGAAGAAGCTAAGGAACAGAGAAAGCAGTCTCATGTCGAACTTCTTCAGAGTATTTCTGTTATACTTTTGAAAAGCACTTCTGTAAGAGCCTCAGTGTTAACTGCACCAATAATCTGCCATTTAAAATGCAAATAAATTCTAAAGGATTCCCTAAATAAACAGAAATATTAAACACAGCACTCTAATGCTAGACTGCTGATGTACTTGTGTTCACAGAGGTCCTAGCACTATTTCCAGGCACCACTGCCAGATCTATAGGGAATTTCATCTTAATGCCTGTGTGTGGAGGGACAGACAGTATCTGGAATATTCATGAGATCCGCAATGCTAAAAGCTCAAGTCAGTTACACCAATATTTCCAAATAAATAACCAGTTCTCATCTAATAAACATACTCAAATTATAAGTATTTTGAAGCAAAATAGAATCACAAATTAAAAACAAAAATTATCACTGCATTTAGTACATCACTTAATCTACCTGCAATAGTGCAGGAACCTGAAGTATTCTCATTGAGTGAGGAATCAAAGAGGTAAAAAACAACAAGAAGGGTGGAAACTGCAAAAAGCAGATAGGTCTGTATCACAATGCATAATGCACTAGAGAAAACATGCAGAAGGGAAGAATTATGCATTTAGAAGCAGGGAATAAGGACTTTGGAGGTGATAAATATATTCTTAGCTTCTCTCACTTTTCTAGAAATAAATCACAAGAAAAATCTCTTGCTCTCAAGATCTCAGGATGTAAATCAAACTTCATCAGGACTCGTAGACTTTTGCCAGGACCATAAATGTTCTTATCTCTGTAGCTACTTGGATTTTTGATCTCTTTGAGAACTCTCACCCAGCTCTGCATCCACAGAGACCATACATCACAGAATTAGGATGAAGAATGGGAAAAAGAATTTTGGCTTTACCTTAAAACTAGCTGTAACATCACATCTTCACAATGCAAGCCAATGAGTGTTCTGAACAACGCCAAGGAGACCACACAGAGCTGGAAAATGATAAACATTGTCAGTTTTTGATCAGGAAATTGTATCTTTCCAATCTTCCCTGCATACTACATTACAAAATAGCTCTGCCAGAACATCATGATTTATAAGACACTCTTAGAATGGTATTTCATTCAGTCAGCACCCCATGAGATTTCTTTTTTCAAGTTGTCTAGAGCTATACATGTAATGTTACATTTTAACAAAATACAAACAGAATTTTCCTTCAAATAAGATATTAAAAAAAGCAGTCTTAAATATTGTTCAAATTTATTAATTTGACTTAGCTTGAACTGAACCCTGTAACTTCCAACAGAGTGTTTTATATTTTACCTCTGACACAGAATTTGAACCAACTAAAGGTATTTTCTGAAAGAAAAGTTATCAATCACTTCAGGTTTTTGTTGCTTTAGGTATAAGGAATTATTAGTGTTCTGCACATTAAGAAGCTGAATAGTTGGAGAGCTTCACAACAAGCCATTGGAAAAAGTCAGATTCTTGCATGAAAGGTATATTTTAACTGGGGGAGGGACAAAGTAGAAAACCAGGAAATCTTTCCTCTGTGAAATTTACAGGGAGTCAAGTATAACTTTTCTTCATGACATGAAACTTCAAAAACACCTGCTGCTGCGTTAAGTTATCCTGTATTTAATAAATTTCAGTTTACAGGGAAATAGTAATCATTAGCGTTTGCAACCATTTGCAAATCTGGAATCTTTTGAATAACTAAATCCAAGTCTATTATTGTACTGTGTGAAAAGATAACATTTAAAATACACTCAAGAAAAAAGAGGGTAGCATTTCTACAAGTCCTTTCAGGCACCTGTCTCTAAATAAGTATAACTCTGAATTATTAATCAGTATTTTCATCAATAGTAATATACACAGCTTTTGTACTATGTTTGCACTTGGCTGAGCTATGCTGCAAAGAACTCCTTTAGTATCACAGACAGAATCACTTTGGCTGAGATCCTGAGTTCCTCGGGGCTGCAGAATTCTTTACAATTCCCATCTTGTTTGCCTGTGGAACAGTAATTAATGATTAGCAGAGACAACAGCATTTGCATTTTTGTTGACAGAACTGTTCCAGGTTTCAGAGTTAATCCATCTTAGAGATGCACTAAAAGCAGCATATATTGATATTTGCATGCACGTATATTTCAAAACAATTTTCAGATGAAGCTACTACCTAATACACAAATTTAATGTGCATGATGGTGTTCTGGCTTCTCTTGCACTAAAACAGTATTCTTGATCTCATCCGTGAAGCTCTGCATCACCCAAGAGTCAGCCAAGGCTGCCAGTCAAGCAAGGCTCACTCAAGTGGTCCAGTCTGACAAGTAGTCATTGTCTCATCCAGAAGATTCAACTGCTGGCAAAGGTACAAAGGTATTCTCTCTGGCAGGCAGCTCTCCAGCCACGGTGCTGCACTGTGCCTAGGTTGAGAAGGGGCTCAGCACAAACCTGAGATAAACCCTACCACATAAGGTAGTGAAGGCAAAGAGAAGGAAGCAGCAACCTCATCACTTGAGCAAGGAAGTGTTTTCTTTTAATCAAATAAAGCAGGCAACATCATAGTTAAGTAAATCTGCTACAGTAATACAGACCATAGATTCCTGAGAAATACATCAGTGAGATGGCAGTTGACAACTGGGATCCATTTGGAGACATCCTTAGAGAGCTCCCATTGTTTTCCCAGATGGACTATTTGAAAATGCTTGTTGCTTGGCAAAACTCCAAAGATCAAAAATGCTCTTCACCACAAGTATATTTGTAAGTCCCAGGGAGATTTATCTATGATAGCACTAATCCAGCACTGTTCAGAATAAAAATGCTTCCAAACTTACTTGTTATTTTCCAACAGGATTCAGACTTCCAGAAGCTCTCATTACCTCTGTCCCATTTCCTACATATGTGAAATCACTTCACAGATTTATTAACTTTGTATAGTGGTTGCTAAATGTCAAAACACACATGCACAAAATTGAAAGAGTGGAGGGGAGAAAATTGCTAGTTAAACAAGTACCCAACTATAATATATGAAATCTCCCACTTAAACATTGAACCTACATCCATACTGAGTACCGGGACTTTCTTTCTGCTTGTCTTACCCGGAATGGTGTGTTGATTCTGCTGGTGAGTGTATCCAGGATAAGAACATTCTCATGTTGGTGCAGCAAAATAAAGCGGAGGAAAATCTTGAGGAGGGCTGGCTCCGAAATGCTGCGCAAGAAGAGATCAAGGTACGCAGTCGTAGTCATCACTTCCTCCACAGTCACCTGTAAGCAAAAGCAATGTAAATACTGCAAACACAAACATACTGCACACACAAAATATCCACCCATCCATCCTCTGCAATAGTATATCCGGCAAAGCTCTCTATCCATAACACTGCCACAAAAATACGGAGTCTTCATTCTTAAATTTGCCTCACAAGCATTTTGAACACATTTCTTACCTGTCTTGCACCCCCAGGAAAAAACATCCCAAACTGACACTCCGGATCTCACACATAGTGAAAATCAAAGGACCAAATTATGCTAGAAGATCCCCAACACCTTTCTGCCCATGTCATCTCCTTTGCATCATGATTCTGTTGTCCCTCAGAAGCATTTTTAGATGCTGTGAATGCCTGCATCTACCACTTAATTAAAAATAAATGTCAGAGCAGAATCAAAGCACAGTACAAAGTCATGGTCATGAACCTTTAAAGAGAAAATTCCCATAGATGTCAAGAATTTTGTCATGATTTTCCTTCTTTTTATTTTGCCACAGCACAATTTCTCATTTTACTCAAGTTTTAAAAGGAGTATATATACAAATATATTCATACATAAAGCCCAACCCAAAATCTTCACTACTACTAGTTGATCAAAATAGAATTCATGATCCATGTCACATTTGCATACCATAACCCACACTGCTCTGCTTATTGCAATCCCTTGGAGATTATCCATTTATTGAACACACTGGCAAAGCACAAAAAATTCCAAAGCCCACCTCTGCACCACGTACTGCTCTTGCAAAGTCAGCAACTATTTTTAAATAGTTACCCAGGAATCTAATAAGCTTAAGTGCACAAAGATAAACCCTTAAATACAAGTATCTGTCTGTATGAAAGGAAGTATTAAACATCTTCTGTTACCAAACTTAGCTGGATAAATGAAAAGACTGATTTTACTTTAAAAAAAAATCAAAGTTGTCACTTAAGACCTAGGAGGCTTTAGAAAATACTCAGAAGGGCAACATTTACATAACATGTTGTAAATACTATAATCCCAGCTCCATTGTGCTGCATGTTAGCCATGTACACAGTAATGTCATGATGCAAACATTCTCTTTAAAGCATTTAAGATTACAAGCTGCTTCTGGGTGGTTACATAGAACATAGGAATGGAGTATGCAGCCTGCAGACCTTATGGAGAGAGAAGCTCTAGCTATGGTCATTGAATCAGACTTAAGCTTTATTCTAATACTCAGCTACACCATCATTAATACAGTGGGATACTAGCTCATTTTGCTATTAGAAACAAAGCACTAGTGAAATAGCAAAAATTTTTCATCAGGAAATAGAAGCAGCCCAGCTCCAATCAGAAACTTTTTCTTCTTGGAATAGGTTTGGGGACTTGTGGTGTAAAAAGGAACAGCTTTCTGGTGAAAGTTAGCGTCTGTTGTCCTAAGAACTGTCTTTTCTTGCCTTTTTTTTTTTTTTTTTTACTATTTAAACAGCAGTGAGTAGTAAAAAGCAAAGCCCAAGAAATCCTTCATGTGACATCATTATGACACCATACAGTTCATGGACAAGTTTAAACTCTCTGCCAAGGAAAGGCCAGACAGAAGTAATACATTGTTACATCTCCATGCCACTGATTCATCCTTTATGGGGAAAAGGAAGCATGTTCTTGGCTGCCAGTTTCACCAATGCTTGCTGACAGAATGTACATGTATCAAATACTGTAGCTGTACATGAAAGCAAGAAAAAAGAGAATATTCACAAGGGCAGTGACCTTTTTCTAAAACCCACACTCTTTGACAACTCATCCTACAATTTCTATCAGTGAGAGAAACCTACATGCTTTTCAAAGTGCATATCATGAATGAAACAAAGAGCAGCAGCAGAAGAAAGTCAGCTGGAGAGCAGCTTAGAAAAGAAATGTTACATTCTGAGACCGTGCTCAGTGCTCTTAACAGCTTGGGCACCAGACAAAAATGAAATCGTTTAATAGCCAACACTTCACTGATACCACTAAGCAGAGCTAGAAGAACCATTCAGTGATTAATGAAGCCCTAATAGTTCACAAAGGAGTTACTTGTAATCTTGTTAAATCCGACTTTTTTGAAATGAGGAGGTTTAGTGAAGGGTACCACGCAACACTTAATTTTTATTTCTTCTTTGGAAAAAAGTTGGTAAATCTGATTCACCATTTTCCAAGAAAGAGACAAGATGACTAGTTTTGTCAAGATTTAAATTGATTTATCAGAATCTATTTCAATTTTCAGTGAAAACACACTGCCTTATCCACAACACTCCTTCAGATTTCCTCAATAAGTGAACCTAGGGTCTATTTTGCAGGGTCACTGTGCAACAGTCAAAGCAGGCACATTAAAGTTGCACCAGTGATTTTTATGCTATCGTGTTTCTAGAAGTTCTAGTGTTCTCTCAATGTGCCTCTGTGTGCAACTTGTCCCTACAAACCAGCAAGGAGACCAACCTTCTGCTTCCTTGCCAGGGCAAATCAAACAAAAATATTGCTGTTGGGCACTTAAATGCAAGCCAGGTATGCTGCTTAAGAAAAAGATATATTAACCTGGAAGTAGATGTCTGTGCTTTTACAATTACTGTATCTTATTTTGCCACCTTGCATTCTGTGTTTGCTTCTCCTTTTTAGCATATCTAATGATGAGTGTAACTTCTAAAGATTCAAGGCACCTAGAGAAGTATTCAAGAAAGCCAATTTTAACTCCACGAGGCTAATTTTCCTTTTACTCCATGGGATACGTTAGTTTGCTCTAACTGAGCCTTTGGAGAACGGACTCTTTTTGCAATTAACTAGAGAAGGATGCTAGAGAAATCAGTCAGACAAGGCTACACCCAGCCCTGGCAAAAATCCTTTTAACTCTGCACACCTTCTCTTCAGACCGCATCATACATAAAATATGGAGTGTTGAAAGTGAAACTGGTTCCATTTGTGCAGTTAATATTGAAAATCTGTTTTCTACGATACCAAAGCTATGCTATTAATCTTCATTCAGACTACCTGCTGGCAGTCTCTTCTTAAACAAACTTCTCGTGAGACAGATTTGGGGGAAGAGGGAAATAATTTGCAATAAATTCAAATCAGTACTCAGATACAGAGAACTAAACAGGTGCTACCCATGTCAAGTATGTCCACTACAGTCAAATTCTGAGGCAATACTACAAAACCATTATTGTAAATGGTTTGTATTGATTACAGTATCATTTCTCCAAGTAAGCTTTTAGCTACTAACCCTCAGGATTGAACATCTTTGAAAAGATGATAAATAGCAAGCCAAAACTTACAAAAATCTGATATTTAATTTGAAAATTCTTCACCTTTGATAATTCAAATGTCAAGAAAAATACTGTAAAAAAGGGAGACTAATAAAATCAAGACATGGTAGTTTTCAAGAAAAACCATTTATAAGTAATTAAATTTCAAGTTTGTTTTTGATAAAATTTTTTATTAAAATTTGATTAAATTTCAAGCTATGTTCTGATAATACCTTTTCGTAAAGGTATTTCAGCAATACTAAAACCCACCACTTCCTGAACAGCAAAGATAGAAACCCACCAGTAGCATGCCTTGCATTAGATCATTTTTGCTAATGGCAGAGACCAGCGGTATCTCTGCTCTTAAAATAAAACCATAGTATTAAAAATAAAAACAACAACAACAAAATCGTGGCTATTGCATTAATCAGACCACTACTCTACCATTTTTATTTTGATTACCCAAAAACACAACAATTAAAAGTTGCTGGATTTTTTTTTCAAAAAATATATAAAGTGTCTATCTAAGAATACCATTAAAAACGCCTCATCCACATGTTTTTCTATACAAAATCAGCTGTTACAGATCTTTTTTTGAGATGTAAACTGCAACAAAAAGGACTAGCTGAGAGTCTTCATGGCCAGACAGATACTTTACTGGAGAGTATTAAAAAGAGAAGGCCACTTTTAGTCATGTAATACCATTCTATAATTATGCAATCATTTTCAGCAAGTCTTTTCTCGCCTCCTCTGATGACTGATTAGATGGTGAGGCAGAACACTGTAAAGAGATCCAGCTTGTATAAGTTACTCTGCCATATAATAACAAAAAGCTAGAAATTCCTGTCATTGCAAGTTCAGTTTAATACATTACACTCACTGTGTTAAACCAATAACATGGATTCTTTACTACTGGCCATTTTCCCTTGGGAATCACACAATATATTTTCTAATTTACAGCTTCATGCTCACTTACAGGAATAAGTCTGCACAATTCCTCCTTTCCATCACATATCCCTTCTTACATGGACTTCATATTGCCCATGAAAAGACCACAAATATTCGTATTTTAATTTATCTTCTAGATCTGCCCACAAGCAGTTTTAACCTGAGTAAGTTCACCTCACTGATAAAAAAAATCCAACCGTTTCCAGCCTCTTCTATTAATTTTCAAATTCTTGCCCCCCTGCTTATACATGGCAGACAGAACGGGTTCATGCTGCACAATGAATTGGATCATGAAATTGATTCAGATTAAAACTATCCAGACATAAAGGTGAGTCTTAATCAGTTTCAAGTATGAACAGCTGTCCTGGCAAAAGAGAGGGACAAACAGGATCAGGGACAGAGGCTCCCCATTAGGGGAACCAGAAAACCCAAACTGTTCCAGCTTCCTTTGGCTTACGTTTATAAGCTGCTTCAATTTACACCAGGTTAAAATTCAATTGAACTGCATGGCTGAAGCAAGAAGCGAGAGGCATCTTTACAAATATCCACAACATGTCTGGCAAAATTAAGTTTTGTTGTTGTTAATGGGCTTCTGCAAAGGCTATTCAAAGTTTTCCAATGACATTTGGTTTGTATGTTTTTAGAGCAGCTGTCCAAAAGCTTTCAGTAAGGTGAAAGATGGTATTACTCCTAAATGGGAACTGACAGTCTTGTAGGATATTTATAAAGATGCTCCTTCCAATCTGTAGAGTATAATTTACAGGTCATTTCCCCCTAGCTGAGCTCTATAATCATCATGCAAGTATTAATGAATTATCACAGTAGCACACCATGTCAGAGGCTTTTTTTGGATGGGTTAGTGTGCAGTAGAGTTAAGGTCCATTTGACAGAGCTTATCTGACAGGCCCATGCCAGCACCTCTGCAGAGCAATTCTGTTCACTTAGCCAGCAGCAATGCTTTACACTAAAAAGCTGGTACAATTTTCCATTATTCAGACTAAACGACGCCTATTCAGACTAAAACAAACCTTCCAAGTATAAAAATAATTAGATCATAGCTAGCAATTAAATGCCATGTAGTAGAGGAGTAAATACTGACATTAAAAATTTGCTTTTATCATCTAATTTGTCAGATCTTAGTGCTTTCTTCAATGAATTGAAGTACCACAAATTATATAAACATTCAAGATGGTCTGAATAGCTGCCTTTGTCAACCAAATTCTCTGAATGCCGAACTAAAATGAAATCACATGCGTTTACAGTGAAAGCATGCATATAACGAATCTGAATTGTATGGAAGGAAACAAAATATTTATAAATACCGAAGTGTGGTTCCTAATTATCTAGCACATGGTTTTGACTGCAAAATATATACACATGCAAGACCTTCCGAAAAAGATTTCACTTATATTTCTACAGAAGTGCTGTACCTACCTAAAAGAATAAGGTAAATAAGCACAGTCTACTAACATATATAGACCAAAATAAGGTGATACAACCTCTAACAGAACCAGTAAAAATGACTTCAGTAGGGTTATTCTGGATTCACTCTGGGATTTCAATGAGGTTTCAACTGAGGAGAAAATTTGTCATATTCGATTACTCAGACCCTTGTATAATCTGGCCCTGGAAGACCTTGTATTTTATTGATAGAGCTTGATGTTAGTTTTGAAAGTGCAGCAGGAAATAGCCAGTGAAATATGTCACAGAATCCAACAGTATGGCTTTGTATCATTCTCTGAACAGAACTATACCTTCTCATGAGTATTCTTTTTCCTACATATCAAAATATAGGAAAGAACATACAGAGCCGTATGTATTCCAAGCTGTAACTGACATGCCATCAAAAGTTATCAATCTTAATTTAAGAACAGTTTCTGTCAGGTAGTCTTAGTTTTTCTAAATCCCAGACCCTTACACCAGAAAGAATGAAAGACTGTTGGGGTAAAAATTTAAATAATGGAAAAAAACCTACCAAATAAACATTTTCTTTAGCTCTGTATCTTTACAGACAAACCACTTTATTCTCTGTTTTCAAGTGAATTTGTGAACTTGCAAAAAGACATGCCTTCCCCCCTGCTCTGCAAACAATTTCATTGAATCACTTTTTTGATGTCTCAAGCAACTCCTGTGTCAGGAGTAAGGGAGGTAACTCTACTTTAAAAAGTACAGTAACATCCAGATAACCAAATGACAAAGCAGGACTCTCTAGCACAGCCAGTTAATGCACATGCCCAGTTATATAATACAAATCTGGGCTCTGACTACCCATTCAGCAATATGCTGCTTTGGAGAAAGTAACATACAATCACTCATTACATGTGTAGGTGGGATAACCCATACAAACTGACAAGACTAGGACAGAAAATGTATAAATTAGGCAACAAGAACGTGCTATATTTAGGATACTTATCTTTGAGAAATGAAGTTAGGGAGTCATAAGTTTGAGAATGTTTGGGTTATTTAAGCACATCACAGTTAATCTGCTACAAAAATAACCTTCACAGAGTTCACTGTGAAAAACAAGTTATTTCAAGCTAGCTAGCCTGCCCAATCAATTTGAAACTTCCTTAACTGGAAAAAACCTGAACTAGTGAACTGTTTTTTTCAACTGCATACTAGTTTCCCAAGATAAAACCAGAAAAATCACACCAAGAAAAATATATTGGTCTCCCCACCTCCTGACTTTTTCATAGAAACATCTCTCCATCCTCAACAGTCTTGTACTGTTTCATTCACACAGTGAATGAAACATAGTAAGTATTAGTAAGTATTTATAGGGAGATAATCTGCGAAAAATTTTAAAAGGCAGAGCTTACTACATGGTTCCATACATGTTACAAACATTTCATGATCACACATAAGCCTATTTTTTTTTTGAACCACATATTGAAACTCTAAACAATTTAAAATGAAATTTTAATGCTACTTTTACCGAAAGTCTTGTTTGATAGTCAGACGTTTTAAGATGGGAGAAGAGAAGGAAATCGAGGAAAGGAGGTAAGAGGTCTGTGTGGATGAATTAAGAGCTCCTAAAGAGTCTGAGACATGAAGAGACAGAAGCATGGAAAGATCACCAAAAAGGAATATGGAAAAAGTGCCTGAGTATGCAGAGAAAGGATGAGGAAAGCCAAAGCCCAGCTGGAGCTAAAGAAGAGCTTCAACAGCAAAAGAAAGATCGTAAAAAGTGCCTGCTGACTGCTGAATGGGGATGGGGACCTGGAGACAAAATACATTAAAGACATCACAGTACTCAATCACAGAATCACAGAATAGTTAGGGTTGAAAGAAACCTCTGGAGATGCCTCATCCAATCCCCTTCATGACTGGAACTGTCTTTGCGAAACCAATTAATGCTAGTCTGTGTCTTGCTGCAGAGTAATTTTTTCCTCAGAACATACTTCTTGTGTAAAAACTAGAATATAGAACAGAAAGATCAAGTTTATAGTAGTCTGCCTCCCCAAGCCATTCAAAAGCAGAGCCAGAACCTCATCTCCCTTCCAATTTTTATACTAAGATTGAACCATGAGTGCCAGATTTTATGTGGGATGTTAAGACCAGTATGCCCCATGAGGTCTAGACTTCCTTCCTTCCTTCTTTCCATCACCAGGAATTATCAGAAGCAGCTGCTCCACACCAGTTAAATTCTAGAAATAAGATTTAGAGAAACACCTTAGGAAGATGTACCAGTAATTATCATCATCTCTTCTTACCACCCTTTAACCTTGCACTGATCTGTCTTCCTAATCAGGTATTTATACCATGCTGCATTATACACTGTAATTGAACTCAAGCCAGAATGAATCAGAGCAATCCAAACCAAATGACTGAATTAAAAGTAAAATTTTCAGCTACAAGTAGACTTTACGACACCAAACCAACTTCAGTGAGTTTAAAAGAAAAAAAAAATCAAGATCCATTTAGTATTGTGCTAAATGAAAGAACTCCTGTTTTAAAAATTGTCATGACACATCTGGCCTCTCATCTTGGCCCTTTCCAATTTTTTATTAACCTCAAGGTTAATTACAACATGAAGTCCCCAAATGGGAGATAGTTTTCAAAGTCCACTCTTCCCCTTAGCATTAATGTTTTCAATGGCAATCAGAAATTATTTGAATGTATGAAAGTGTTGTTGCAGCATAATTATCATAGTGCATAGACATATGTCACAAAAGCAAGAAGGCAAAATATTTATTTTCTGTTATTAATATGGAGCACAGGACAGAAAGACTGAAGAGGTCAAATCTGCCTCAACTTACTTAATTCCTTTTGCTATAGAGTTTTGGTCTCATAGCTGTGAGAGCCTTGTATCAGATCCACTAGATGGTGCAATCCATCTTCTCCATTAAAATAATTTGAAGTTTATACACAAGAAGTTAATTTTTAATGAGGATGAAGTAAATTTTAACGCTAACCAAGGAAAGGTTTATTATTGGAAGAACAAGGCACCAAACAGAATACCAAGGTTTGAGAAAGACCTAAGCTTTGAAAGTCATCTATGCTAGCAGCCAACATTCCCATTTTCAAGAGAAATATGATTTTCACCCACTTTCAGAGTATATAAACAGAATTTTCATTAAAGGAAAAAAGTAATCACAACAGCCATCTTTAAATTATTTAACATCAACAGGCAAGTAATCAACACAATAGGAGGTCAGGAGATTTACTGACTGATACGAATGGTTTTTAGAGGCATGGTAGTATTTAAAACAATCAAAGATTAGTCTCAAATACTTCAGAAACAAAATAGTACTCACTAAGACTAGAATCCATTCTGATATCTCCCTCATTATACATAAACTTGACCTAAAACTGGTTAGACTTTTCACTTCTAATTCCCAGTCTTGGTAAGGGATTAAGTCCAGACACAGAAATAGAAAAAATTATTGCCAGCTAAGGAGGTGAACTACCTCAGGACAGACTACAGCCTTGATCTGGATCACAGCCAAATTTTACTTCAACCCTCACCCAATTCCCAAGTGTTCGAGGCCTGCCAAATCATTGAAAAAGAGTCTACATTGCTTATGACTTTCTTGGTGACTATTTACCATGAAGAACTGTGTGTGTTACCAAAACAAGTTGTGAACAAGAAAGCAGGGTATGATGTTTCACTGTCCTCCAGAAAATGGAACAGCTGCAATGCTTTGTGCTTGGTTGGCTTTGTGAGACTTAGAAGACCTTACAAAAGTAATTTTTTAGTTTGCTTCTGAAAGTTTTTTGTGGATTTTTACTCTCAGCTGTTCCTACATTTTCTTCTCAAAAGAGGTGTTCTTTCAAAGGGGAATGAAAACTGTTAATTCATAAAATCACAGAACCATATGATGATCTGGGTTGTAAGGGACCTTAAAGATCATCTAGTTCCAACTCACCTGCCAATGGCAGAGACACATTCCACTACACCAGGTTGCTCAATGTCCCATCCAAACTGGCCTTGAACACTTTCAGGGATGGGGAATTGACATAATTAACATATTCTACAACAGTTGGAAATGTAGCTTTTTGCAGCCTAACCAAAAAAAAGTAAATACAGACTTCCCTAACATTGGTGACATGTTTTGCAAAGGATAAACCCTAAAATTCAAAGAAAAAATGGATTTTTTCTTCAAAGTAACATAAATTGCACTCTAATACATTAGAAAACTGATACGAAACTCTATGTTAGGAAAATAACTCTACCCAATATGATAAGGAGCTACAAAGCAATAGCAACTTTGCTAAGATTAGCATAATATTTCTTGACTAAACATTTTCCTTATGGGCATCTTCCTTTAGAAAAAAATAGAATGAAAAGATGGCAAGTTAGTCTAGAAATGCACTGAATTGCATGGAAATCACTACTGACAATACATCTGATAGTATCTTTATACAGAGATCTTCTGTAACTTCTTGTTACTTTGCGTCATGCTTGCAGATGTCACTGACCTTATGGAGTGCAGGAGCCATTACTGGCACCAAAAATCCATTGTAAATGTAATTCACAAGCTGGTTGCGTATCAAGGGGTGTGCCACCTAAGAGGGTGGGGGAGAGAAAGACACAGAACAGTTCTAGTGGTACTTAAAAGACAGGGCACAGAATGCTATTATTCACTACCAAAACCCTTTCCCATTTAATAAGACATTTGTTAGTCCTTCTCACCAGCATTTGATATGATTTGGGTTCTTAACAACTATTTCTTCTACAAAGAAATACATATACCATCTTTACAGTAAGTCTGCCAAACTTAGAGACATGGCTTTTCCATCTTCCTGCATGCTGACAAAGATGAATGGATGGACAGAGAAGTGTATATAGCCATGCATCAAAGCAAGATCTGAAATTCTAAATTCAGCTCCTGCAACATTGTTCGGGTCACCTGAAGGTGGATTTGCCATTGTTACTCGTCCTTCTACAACAAAGAAAAGCAGAACAGCTACTTTCCTATAGTTCAAGAGTAGATAAACCAAAGTACTCTCTAGCTTTGGGGTAAGAATACACTGTTTACATGCCCTTCTCCAAACCACTGTAAAACAAACAGAAATTAAAACAAAACCAGCATAATTCAACAGGATGGTTAAGAGCTTTAAAACAAACAAAACCCAAAAAAATATTATCAGAAGCCAAAAATTTATTTTTAAAATTAAACATTCATTTTGTCTTTGCAATGGAAACACATCAATTCACGTATATAAAAGCAAAATAAAATTCCATTCAGAAGCTTTCAAAGCCAAAATATTATGTTTGAACTCCACAAAGAATGGAGTGTCACAGCCTATACGTGGCCTCCAATAGATTCTCCAACCTGCAATTCTTTAACTTGTAACTCTTAATTCAGTAAGACGAAAAAGAGTGGCCCTTACTATGCTGTGGTCCAGGGAAAAAGTAGTAAATTGCAAGAGGTCTTGGCTACCCTGTTCGTTTTTAATCTCTGGCCAAAATTTTTGGGTGAACACAGACAAGTCCACGTGCAAAGCAAAAATTCCTACGGTAATTGAGCTTTCAAGTCAGCTGAAGATTATATAGACACAATCAAGCAGCAGTCAGAAACTGCTCTTTCTGCATGTCAGCTGATATCCTTAATAACCATTTTGCATCTACTTTAACAGCGTTTTTAAAATAATTAATTTTTAAATTTTTCTGTAGTGCCCTTCATATAATCTTTTTACAATAAAGGTATCAGCTACGATCTCCTGCAAACGTAAATCTGTAGAATAATTCTGGTTAGACACCAAAATGAATACCCCTCTTCATGTTCAAACATCCATGCTAAGAATCTTGTACATCGCATTTGAACAATGACACTATTATTTTTGCTTGTTCAAGACTTTAATAGTCCATCAGTTCCTTTACTGTACTTTGCACACACTGCACCGAAACATATCTTTTATTTAATAGTAAATGTGACTAAATTTTCAATCCTATCCAGCACATTTCTTCAAATAACACAAATCCACAGTTCCTGTAGAATTCATATCCTGTTTTAATGAAATACTGGATTTGTGTTCTATTGAGTATTCAAACCTTAAAAACAATACATAAAGACAAGAATTTAATTTTACATTTAAATTGGAAAAAATAGTAAGGGAGCAAAGCACTGAAAAAGAAACCTGGAAGAACAGAATAGATTCAAAACAGGCCAATCTTAATTTTAAGTTAAACTTCTAGGAGGAGACCTAATTAATTCTGATTGGAAGGCTTTCTTTATGTTGTACTCACCAACAGGCAAAACAGATTATTTTCTTTTGTATGCCATTACGAGAGCTTAAACAAATACAGATATAAACCCTACATTTTCTCACAGGAAAAGGCATTCAATTTACTTCTAGGATTAACAGTGGTATTAAAATGCAATAAACATTTGTTTTTTCTTTTAACAGAAAACGCTCCCAATTACATAATGTAATATCAAGCATTCATTTGAAACATTTGGCACCTGAAAACCACAAATATATTAGTTCATCCTGATAACCAGAACAGACATCACAAGGCATTCATTTTTTAAGCAGCTTGCTTTAGGGTAACTTTAATAGTCCATGACATTAACAAAAATAAATAAACTCTTTAACTTACAAACTTCTGAAGGAGATATAACTTACTACTACTTCTAAGGAACAAGCTAACTCCGTTCAATTACCTGTATCACAGCATTGCAAAATTCAAGGGAATTCATGAATTGTACAAGGGCTGGTGACAAAAGCCAGTCATCTTTCATCAGACAGTGCCATTCTTCTCCTTTTTCTTCCAGATTTGTAGGCAAAGATGAATAGAGGCCACTCAGTCCTGTTGCTAGCACCTGTATTTCAGAAACAGAAGAGGAAATAAGTTAACTTTCCAAGTGTCCATCTGCTTGAATGGCAGTACCACAAATGGTTTCTCCTATTAGTTTTAGTAACATAACAAAGTGTTGAGGTTAATTTAATTTCCTTTCAAAAAAGTCCTGTGGCAGAAAAATAAATATTTTAAAGAGCCTTCTGTATAATATGCTTCTTTCAAGATCTGGTATTTAGGAGAAAGTAATGGAGAAAATCAGGTAATCTTGAGGTTTTTTTAATCCTAAATTATAATTTCTTTTTATATTTTTCTAAACTCATTTTGCACTTCCTTCAGTCCCTTTTAGAAACAGCCATCAGTGCCATTATCTATCTTGTCTTTGATGGTGATTCAAATGTCACTGCCCAAACATATGAAGTTATGTCACTCAGAAACACGAAACATCAGAAAAGGAGAGGGAAGTGCCCCATCAAAAAAAATGAAGTTCAGCCCCTTTAGACTCAAATACATGTTGACTTTGATTGCCAGGCACTTAAATTCAGCTGAATTCATTTTAAAAAATAGTAAATTTAGCTGTTCATAATTTTCTTTTTTCCTTATTTATTTGAAGAACTATTTTAATAACACAGTTATTATTTAAACAATTTTTCCAGTAACATTAAGCCTTACAGGTGATTTATGTAGAATATATCACCAAAGAATAAGAGAGCATTTTTAGTTACAATTTAGAAAGCATATTTCCAAAAAGGTTTTTAAATTTTGCAGAATGTATCTAGAGTATGGTATTTTCAGATGCAGATTTTAATTATTAAATTTATTTGAAGCCAGAAACTTTCTAAATATTACTTAGGACTCTTATCCTTCTGAGATGATTTCATACAACTTCGTTATAGTTTTTTAAGATGATTCTCATTTTAATGGGAACATCATCAATTGGCCCAATGGAAATATTTTTAATTTTCATTTAACAGACACGTCTAAGAATATTTACTCTTACAAAAGGCTACTTGGCATCTACAGGGCTAGACCATTAAAGCTCAGATTAAACACAGCTCTTATCTACTAGAAAACACTGGAAAACAAACAGTTTACAATGTCCAGATCAAAGACCAAGGGTTCACAGAAGGTGATCAGGTTTTGATCATACACAAGCACGAGCAATTGTAACTGTTAATCTATACAAGCCAAAATCCATAAAATACAAAGGCTGTCTTTCTGAATACTTTTTATTCCTAATTCACATAATTTTGAAGATGGATTTATTCTGGCATAGGTAAGTAAGCCAAATATTAAAGGGGAGTGGAGAATACTGTGGAAATCGACTGCTTTAGTACAGTGACATATACACAGTTTTATATACACAGAGAGATAAAGGACAAAGCTGGACATACGTTAAAAGATTAAGAAGCTAAAGCTATTGAGCAAAGCTTTATTTGTAAAATCCCATTCTTGTACAACCAGAATCTCTTTGGGGTTTTTTATTTCTCACAGTAGAAGAGCTCAGAAAAAAGCTCTTACAGAACTACTTATACATAACCCACACAAACACCTACTCTCACAAACCCAGGCTTCCAATGATGAGAGTATTTTGCATTTCTTTGTCTTGTGAACCCTGAATTAATGCACACTTGATTTTCCATTGTCTGCTTAAAAGTTAATTACTATTCATAAACACAAACGCACCTTCTCAGTATGCATATCTGATTCTCAGAGCAGTGTCCCATCCATGTTTCTCCTCCATATGGGTATTAGCCCTTAAGTACAAGAAGCTGACCTTGAACAAAACATACAGCTTTCCACTAACAGGAGCAATGAACTCACAATCAGTCAATGTCTTGAATTCGTTAGTTTGTCAGACTTACTAAAAGTAAGTCTGACAAACTAAAGAAAACTTTCAGGTTCACGTTGGCACAGATCTAACACTGATCTGGGTACATGAGGCAGCAGAGATTTATGGCCAGACCCCACTCCAGGGGATGCCTTTATTATGCAAAAAGGCATGGTAAAGAAAACACAGCATGCCAACCTGTCCCCAGAAACAGAGATAACACCAACACAGTGCCACCCAGAATGCTTCTGCTATCAATACAGGACTGCATTAACTGTTTTGCCAAGTACCTGAGGCAACATTTGCACTGATTTCAGTGAGATACAGCAATGTCACCAACACCTACAAAATCTTCCATCAGAACAAAATCTGTTTTTCAGCTCATCACAACTCAAATTCAAAAAATATATTGTGCTAGTAAACTAAATATATGGCAATACATTAAAGTCTTATTATATACTTAGGCCAACCTCATTATTGTTGAGAAAAGTCTGATTTTAGCACATTTTGACAAGAAGCCTTCCTAATTGGAATGATTGTTAGCCATGGTTCCCCACTGTTGAAAGCTGGCATTTACCTTCAGTGTAGTAAAGCTGGCTTTTTTGTTTTTTTGTTTGTTTGTTTGGGGTTTTTTTTAACTAATAAGAAAATGTAATTATGGAAGTTATAGCATGGATCCAATAATGATATCATTATTGAATCAATATCATATTCTTTGGCAATATCTCTCTCCTCTTGAGGAGACCTCAAGGTCAACCAGAGTCTCAAACTGATGCAATATTTACAACTGACAGAAGAAACCATTTAGAAGTTTTGTTGCAGAATTTTTAGGTCTCACCTACCCTGCACATGTGGCTCTGCCCTACTGCTCAAAGCAATCTCAGAATAAATGGGAACCTAAGGTTGTCAAGCAGTGGTAGGGATTCTAGTACTCTCTCTTCTACAGCTCTCTGTTTTAGTAACCATGAAAGACTCTCCTCCACTTCATTTTCCCAGGATTTATTAAATTAAAATGCAAGCCATGCAGAATATAAAAGAATCCGTCCCAAAACTGACCCACAAGAGCAACAACTGTACAGAATGATACTTGGGTTTAAATACACCCACTGGAGATCTCAGACTATGATAAGGCATGAAGAAGCAGGTGTTATTCCAGTCTGCTTTAGATTTAAAACTGCAATAGCACAGCTTTGTTAGTTAAATCAGATTACTTACTTACAGCAAGGTAAGTAAAGGTTTTCATGTAGTAAGATTAATTTGCCAGGTGTAACAATGCAACAGCTCTGTTTTTTACAAGTTTTGTAATGGAGAACAACACAGCAAGATGGTGGTTAGCCTGAGACAGCCAGCGAAACATCCAATTTTGTGACAATGAGCAAACCTCCCTTTTATCTTCCAAAAAATTTTACCATTTTTGTAACTCTCTCACTATTCTTACACTTTTTTTCTTGAACTGTTGAACTGAAAGTGTGGGAAGCACAGCCATCTTAAGCTTGTGCTGCCACCTGAAACTACCACCTCAGGACATCTCACTCCCTTCAGCCCCAGAATCTCACAAGTGCCTCACAGTGAGATAGAACAGATTTCCCTCCCACTACGTTCTGCTATAACTTCCATCAGTTTTCCGATCCAATTCACTGTGTGACTGCAAAAACACTTGAGCTGGCCCAAAAGCACAAGACACTGGTATGGAAACAAGAAGCAAGACTGTGTTTGGCATTGGGGATGGTTTAAACAGCATTACCAGTTCTGAAATAGATGTTAGCAAAAACAAATGCGTAACAACACTTCTTTACCAAAAATGACAGAAAAGGAGGAAAGAACACAGGAAAGACAGTTAGTTTAGCACTGAAGACCATGTAAAATAAGAACAACTTACTGGGCAAAAATACGTGTTTTCTGCTATGTGGTTTGCAACAAGGTTGTTTTCTGCAGACAGAGACATTACGAAAAGCAGTGCATCCCGAGCCTGTTGGCCTACTGTTCCTTCTCGATGGATGAAGGGGATCAGCAGGGAAAAAATTAGGAAATTGGCAGCTCCTTGGTCCTCACTAGCGTGGAAAAACAGTTCTAAAATGGAGGGATCTTTGGCTATTATAGAGCAGAGCTGGCTCAAGAGGACAACCAACGCTGTTTCCACTGTTGGAGTGGTTGTTCCTGAGCAAGAACTCAGCAACATCATCAAAGGCTTCAAAATGGGCTTGTGATGCAGCAAAGGCTGATGAGACTGGGTTACGAGCATTTCATACATTTTGAGTTGCTCAATTTTTGTCTCATCAGTGAAGTCTCGCCTCAGGCTCCAAAGGAAAAGCTTCTCCATTATGTTTTCTGAGACCACAAACTCCAGAATAGGCCCCATCAAGGCATCTTTTGCTTGCTCCTCAATTAATAAGAAAAGCATGTGCTCCACGTAATTCTGCACAGTGCTGGCCTCATCAGGTGAGACTGCCCCATACTTTGCCTGAATATTTTTCAAAGGATCATGCTTCTCTAAGACTTTCAGAACCTAAACAGAAACAAAGATATATTAGTTTTAATGCACTTGAATGCAGCACAAAAAGCATGCACCTATCACTACAAGGAAAAATATTTATCAAAATTCTTTAACACAAAAAGAATGAAGTTCTTTTATGTTTCCGGATTTAGGAAGTTTGACAGACAAAACCTGAAATTTTACATTTGGCATGTACAAGGTAAAAATATACTGCTGTTGCTCACCTTTTTTAATAAACACCTAAATTTGTCATTTACCGTACTCCTGAAAATCAGGGGTTCCCTCAAATAGGGATAAACTAGGTTTCCTTGGTGTTCAAAAATTGAGTTTCCATGATGTTTGAAACAAGATTGTCACAGAGGACTGAAATCAAAAGGCCTGTTCTCCAGTCAGAGTAACTGTGCTCAGGAATGTCAATATAATGGGCTGACTTGCAGTAATAAGAGTATTAGCAGCCTGCAGTGCTATTCTTTGCTTAGTACCTTACATATGACACCAAATGGTCACTAATGCCCACATACTCTTACAACTTTCAATATAGAAGTAATAGTCATACCAGCACTTCTAACCCTGAATAACATTCTGTTATTCATGCAAACAATAAAGCTCATTTTCTGCAAAAAAAACCCCATTGTCTTTAGCCTTTTTGTGAAGGATAATTGCCACAAAACCATAAAGGAACGCTGGCTCCCCTAACATGACACATCACTAGTTAGGTGAGAAAAGGTAACTCTTGAATGACAGCTCCTCTGACTCTAGAAATGTATCAGAAACACCACCACTTGTCTGGCTGGTTTCTTGGGAGAGCCAAAGAAAAACAACAACAGCAGCACAGAAATCAGTTTTATCTAAATTTTTAGGTTATTCACATTACTGCAGCAAACAAGACCTTATATTATGGTGCTCACAGCAAAACATCTTTGCTTAAAAGCAATTACAACCCTGATGACATGCAAACAATTTTTAGAATATGCTGAAGTGTATAATCTACATCTATCCATAATAAATAAGTATGCTTACAGCTTTGCACTGTGCATCTGATTCACTTTATAAAAGATAGGCAAGACTTACCCAGCACAAGGAAAAGAAGTGTAGAAGTCTGCAACAGGGTGCAAGTCACAATGAACCAATAGGAAAGCCAGTAAGAAGTTCTAGGCCTTCAATAAGATATTACCATGTCCTACCACTTCCCATTTAAATGCAAATCCAGAGTTCCAAGTGTGATCAGTAAAGGCTAACCGTACCTTGAAAAGTCAATTACCTTTGCATTTTAAAAATAGTTCAGTGTCATCTACTACATCCTGCAGGAAAGACATTTGTTCCTGTGCAATTCAGGATTATCCCAAAAGAAAGAATGAAGCAAATTTGTATTAATGCAGCTTACTTCAATCAATTAAACCAATTAACATTACCTGTGCCCAGTGTGTTCTAAACACTATCATGCATGTTTCTGGGTCAACATCCTGCAGGCTGGGAGCCTGCCTGTTTCTGCTGATACTTGTTTCAGAGGACATTATAACATTCGCACATATCAAGCCAACTAGGTCATTCTGAATTTCTTTTTTAAATCCTCCAGTGAGCTACAGATGTTCAAGTATCATGATGAGATTGATCCTGTGTCCTGAGCTTTGGTACCCACAGAAATCTGTTAAAAAGAAAACAAAACCAAAAAGAAACACACATATAACAGTGCACATCAAATTATAGTGTCTAATAGAAAAGAACATACTTAAAGAGAACACAAACTTTTCTTCTTTTAATTCAGTTTGAGGATAGAATTTTTCAAAGCATGTTATATGGGATCATCTTAGACTTTTGGTCATGATAACAGCTTATAATGCTCAAACTTTTGAGATCAGTGACTGAAATAAGGGGCTACTGAAATAAACAAGCCCAACAGAAGCTTATGAAATAAACATTTTCTGCATATCACTGGATTTTTTGTTTCTCATTATGACGCTCTTCCCATCTGACCATGTCTCTTCAGAGTTGCTTAGTAGCTAATGTTGCATAGATGGAACATGTTAAAAAAAAATAGAGGTTATTTCTCTATTTTTTTTAATCTTCCAGTAATAGATATAATTGCAAATTCTTAGAAGCGTTCTGTCAGAAACCATACCATAAACAGTTGAAAATATCTGTAGAGCACCATATTCACATAAAAAGGGGATCTGTATCAATACCAAAGTAAACAGAACCAAACAACATAAAAGATAAAACCTTAATGTATCCAAAGCCAAATAAATTGAGATGTCATATTAAAGGACTATGAAAATAGGATCAAACATTGAAACATTCCTTTCACCCATTATTTAGTAACCTAGATATCTGAGTATCAAAGTAGCTGCACACCTGCAGGGGAAAGTGAAAATGAAACAAAGATTGATATCTTGCAGATATTTGAGAGGCTTAAGAGAATATATTACTCTCTCGTGCACCAATATCTTAGTCACACATCTCTCCCCCTTTTTCTTTTGATAAAATTTACATTTTTATTCTTCTTTTAGCAAACCAGCTAGGCATTTAATTTATTTCAGTTTGGGACCATAGTGAAAAAAGCCCAACCAAAAGCCCAACCAAAAGCGCCCAACAAGTGACTTTTTTTGAGGCTTAAACTGCCAAATTCCATACAGCAATTCTTTGCCAGTATAGAAGGGATTTCTCTGAGCGAATCTTAGAAGATGAAGATCTATTCTCTGTAGTGGACATCTCTGCTCCCTGTAGGTGTGCTCTGCTTATATTCTTGAAACTGCTAGCACAGGAAAACATCCAGCCTGTCTCAAAAGTAGCAGCGACTTTTGCCATTTTAAAAGTCCAAAAATATACCGAGTACAACTGTTAAGATTTCTGAGGCAAGCAAGAAGGTTATGCACTCCCCTGTGTACATGTATCCACACATATATTCATATGTTCAAGATTCAATCACATGATCAGCCTCCCATCCTAACCCTGCTTCTTTCAGCATTTACAATGCATTTCCTATGCATTTGCTAAGCACTGTCACGCAATACAAGTAACACAATCTAGCCCGTCTTTTTTGCAGATAAACACATCCCATGTGTGGAGAAGTCAGCATAACCAGCATAAATCCTGCACACTTTATCTGTTTGGGTGACACCACTTCCAGAATAAGGCTAGCACTCCATACAAACTGCCCTCCAGATTATAAGCCACCTGGAACCAGATGCAGTGGAGAGGATTGTGCACAACCAGGAAGAACTCATGTGCTCATTTATTTCAAGGCATCTGCCAGTACACTGCTACTTCTTAAACAGTCCTGTGAAAATGAACTGTATGTACTATTTCTACATTACTGATGTTCCTGCAGAGGAAAACAAAACAAAAAACCACAACCCCCACACAAAAATAATCAGAGATCAGAGCAGCAAGTGGATTTGAGAACCCAACTTGAGACAGCCAGGATCCGGGTGCTTTTATCATTACTTACTTAAGTAGATACCACTACACCTTAAACGCAAAACTTCTGGCAATGTGTTTGCAACTCTCAGCACTCAACACTTCTACCAAGAAACACTGGAAAAACACAATGCATGCTTACACATCATTTAGAAAAAGCCTGCTCTAAGTACTTTGCCTAATACCATAGCTAATAATCCAAGGAACATTTAGCTGACATATACTTCAGATCACCTGCCCACTTCCTGCCTCTTCCTCCTTGCCAGCACTCTCCTGGAAACAGGAATCTCTTCATGCCGGTAGAAGTTCAGCAGACTCCTCCAGGTAAAAGTGTCCTTCACTTTACAACCCTAATTCACTATGTCTCCTGTGCATGAAGCAAGCAGTTTTGGAAAAACTAATATGATAATGTAATTAAAGATAGTATCAGAAGGTGCAGTAAGACAACTTAATTAACAAAGCAGAGGCAAGCCCCATTCTGGAATTTCTGAGTTCCTTCACTTGACAACTTAGAGGTTGTTTCAATGTGGCCTTTGCATGTTGTTTAACTGAAAGAAACTGCTATTACACATGGACCTATCACATGACAAATTCCGTTAGCAGAACAGAATCGGGAACTTCAGAGCAGTCTCCAGTACTTAAGATTATAAACACAATAAGGGAGACTAAAATCAGTGATGTAAGACTCTCCAGATGCACGCAAAGCTCTAGGACACTACCACACACAGGCAACCCAAATCTACCTAACCCATTACCTTCTCTTCTACTCTTAGCTGTTTTAATTCTCTGTCCTCCCTAGCCTTTGCTATTTTCTGTCTTCTTCATCTTTTTAATTCATGCATCTTTCCTATTGCAGCCTTAGATGGTACTCCACAAACATCAAGACAGCATTCTTTCCCTCACTGCCAGACAGACCCTACCCTATCTTTTAGCTCTCTATACATACTGCTTTGGGATAGTTCCATATTGGTTCTTCCAATTCCTGAAATATCACCTGCTTCTCTGCAGCTACGAAAAGAATCTGAGAGAACAGAAATGGTACATATCTTGACACCCATTCAAAATCCACCAAGATGCCAAGAGGTCCAGTGACAGAGCCACTGTTATGTGTGTCCAGTAAGAAAGCTCACTTTCCACAACAGCAGTGTTTAGTTACCAATGTTTGTGTAAGAATTTATGACCATCACTATGGCATTGAACATTCAAGTCCTGTCCTGCTAACAGCTTACTACCTAGGCAGATGACTGCTACAGCCTGCACTCGGAGAATGGACATTTTCCCTACACAAGGATATTCTAAGTCCTGCCATCACATATAAAGAACAGATACAGCCCCAGAGGAAGAAGTCTTCAAGACAAGCAGGTGTCCCCTCATCTCCAGAATAACATCCTTAAGGTCCTATTTATCCAGGATATTTAAGAGCTTCTTGCTATTTCCAAGTCCCAGTTTGGGCACACTCAAATGACAACAAAGGAAATTCTCAGATACACAAGTCACCAAAAACTGCCAGCATTTTGGTTCAAATTGAATCTTTATCAGATGAGCCTAGATCAGAACAGCAAGAGCTTTCAGTCTTGCCAACTCTAGAAATGTCTATGCTATCAACCACAGAAACCTTTTAGGAAGGTCCCCTCAAACTGATGTTTCGTGCATCCTGCTGGGTCTATTTACTGTATTTGTTATTACAGACACAAACAATACCCCATTGCTTGGTAAAGATCTTTGGTAATATGCGACCAACAAACTGTAAAATAGCAAATTGATCTCCAGCATTTATGTTCTATAAGTAAAACCTGCACCTAGCAATGTATTGCACATACATACAATCCTTGCATTAAAGCCACTTACCTCTTGAATAAGAAATAATCACCAAAAACATAATTTGTCCTGTGGTGGCAAACAATAACATCTATAATGTTTCACTCTAAATGTTTACTCCTACTTCACAAAAGTCATCAAAAACAGACTACACAGAACATCAAATGAAGAACAAAACCAGCAAATTTAAATAATTAGTGGAAAACAACTAGTCTGCAGCAAACATCGTTGACAAGGGCTTAGTTCACTTGCCTCTAGCCCAGCTACTGGATCAGAAATCTGGGAGTAGTTGAAGAACACAGACATTATCCTCACAGTCACCCAACTACGGCTTTTTAATCATCTCTAATCTAAAAGTAACAAGACAGCATTGCAGACTGCCATGTGCAATAATATTTCTAAGTTCAATTCCCCTAAGGAAGCAAATATTTTTCAAAAGCATCTTGGGATGCTGGGATTTCCTTAGTAATACAAAACACTAATAATTTTTGTGTAGGCTTCAAAGTTTCAAACTTTGTAACAGTGTTTCAAAAAGTCTTTGACAACTTAAGTGGTCACAGAATAGATCCTAAAACAGTGTCCTTATTTTAAAAAGGTAATTGAATTGGAAGAGAGACTATCTTGTAAGACACATTTCAATCTAACAGCATGCTGTAGTTATAGCAGTAGCAGACAGACTACATTCATTGTAAACAGATTTTGTTACTGGATTAGGTTTTCTTGATTATATTGCAAGACCAAATGTGCAACACTAAATGTAACATCACATCATTCTCTGTGAATTAAATCTCGCTTCAATTAAAGAAGACAAATAACCTGACCATAGTGGGTCCAAAGGTGTAAATGGAAGGTGTAAAAGGAAGTAAATGAATTTAATAAAACACTGACTAATGGAGGAAAAAGTAGAAGTGAACTCAGGGGCCACTGTTTACAAAAGTACTAATTTATTTTAATCAGTTCATTATTAAAATTTTTACCATAATTTAGCCTTTCATCTCTGCTAAATCCTGATCAAGTTATTACTCCACCATTTGACAACCCTGACAAGTGTGAATATAGCTCTCATGCAGTCCGTTCAAAATTCTTCTTCCAAAAGCCACTGCTCAGTTTAATACTTTGACTCAGCCATACAGTAACAGAACCTTCTTAGCAGGTAAATCTTTCATATCTTATCTGTCAGTTATTTAACCTTATCACAAGGTCAAGCCCACTTACATATGCTGCTAGAGCTATTTCAGAAAACTTTATTACAACTTGGCCTAGTTCCAGTTGAAGAAAAGCAGCAGTCCACAAGACTCAGACATTGGGCTCATGGGAGGCTATCTGCATTCAGTTTTCCTTCAGAAGCCTGGAAGCCATCAGCTCTTTTGACACAGATGATTACAGGCTGAACACCTCAATCAAAAGAAGTACTTTTTTCTGCAAAGTACACTAAGAAGAACAGCCTAGCAGAGAATCCCTTCTGAAGTCTTCTCACAGCAGAGTGCCTCTTCGCAAAAATTTCACTTTTGCATTAAAAAAACCAAACAAACCAGCAGAAAAGTTTGCAGGATTGGGGTTTCCCAGGCAATGCATGACAAAAGATATGCAGCCTAATACAGTAACACAGTAACGAAGGCATAAAATATGCTGCAAGGCTGTGCAATTTATCAAGGTTGTCTTCTGTTGAGACTTTAAGATGCCATGCTCAACGATTCAAACACAAGCGAACCTCTGTTATCAGATACTGCACACTTTCGCTCTCTACAGGCCAAAGCTTTTCACCCTGTCAGTCCAGCTACACAAGAGGCAACAGAGAAGCCTCGTTGGCAGTGAAAGAAACAGCCCATATGAAAACTTTTTCATGGATCAGTATAGCATAAAGGGGCTTGAAATTAGACCACTTCAAAAAAGCAGAGAGAAATTATATGGTCTTGCTCATAGCTATGCTATCACACCTCTGCAGTTTCTGATAAGTCGATGAGGGAAGGTAGGAGAAAAATGAGTGGCAAATTTTAGCATGCCTCAACTCAGTTTCAACTTTAAAGGGTCCTTGTTCAGGATTTGTTTGCTTTTGATTGAAAAGAAAGCCTTCTGCATGCATTTGTCACATTTTCTTTAGGGACTGTGATCAGGGAGAGGGTTTAACTCTCATTAACAACAGTGTTTCAAAGGAAGACATCAATCCTTTCAAAGAAAAGGATTCATAGTGCTTATGGCAAAATTTTGCTGCAAAAGCAAAGCCAATGAAGGAAGAACAGTCACATCCCCAACCTTAATGATCCTATACAATCACCACAAGAGTGCAGAAGGATTACACATTGTTCACGGGTCTGTTGTAGGCAACTGCGAAACTGTCAGTGGTTAAAAGTCACTGCACCAAGGAATCCTTATTTTCATTAAGTCCTACTCACCTTCAGAAGCTTTACTAGCAAGAAAGCTGAAGCAGATTACTAGAGGAATCATTTAAATGATGGGAACAATTATCTTCCTTCTTCATTTGTCCTTTCATATTACAGTGCTGCAGCCCCAATTTCTCCTGTCCTTTGTCTACCTCAAGCAAGCATTTCATGTTTAGGCAGTTTTCTTCAATTCAGCTTTTCTACCCAGTATTTGCAAAGATGCTAAGCCTCCCATGTGTAGGTGGGACAAGGTACATTTCACACTGATAAAGCTATCTGCTTAAAAGCCTAACAGAGAATGAGTCACCAAAAATTTTAAAGCAATGTAGTTAATCAAAGTATCAATCTGTTCTCATCAAGCACAATTTAATCCAACCCGCTAACATGAACTTGTTCCCCCAGAGACTGCCTAAGGATCTCTCTCATGAGAGAAACTACACACAGTATGTTTTAGAATGAGACAAAAAATCTTCCTGTTCCATCTACAGTCAGCCTGCTTCAGTTAAAAACCACAATTCATCTTCTATCAAATGTCTGGGGAGCTACACTACTAACACATTTATTGTAGATTCACATTAGCTCAACCAGGCTACCACTAACCTCTTCATGTGATCTGTATAATCTTACGGTATTATACATTAGAAGGTCCAGGTTCCAACATTAAATAACTCCATGGTTCTCCAGACACATGAACAGGCAATTCCCCCACAGCAAGCAAGCAGCAGTGACACCCCAAGGCCCACCTGACAGCCCCAGCCCAGCACTGCTACACTGGCATAAACAGGCTTGCTTCAAGGGCAAGCAACAGGATCAACTCCTGCTGGTAGCCTACGCACTGTGACAAAGACTAAGCCACATCCCAGGCCCTCAGAGACTCCTGCTGCATGGGTCAGCCAAAATGAAAGAACAGAGATGCCAGTTAGGTAGTATGGTCCAAAATGCATTGATCGGTTAGGCTAAAATTACACACAGGAAGGTAAACAGCTAACCAGCAAAGATAGTTCATCAAAGGTCACATTACCAAAGTAGAGAAATGGCACTGACTGCTCAAGAAAACAGGAATTAAACAACATAGAATATTTGACAGAGACTTTGACCTACTCAGGAAAGGCCCAATTTACCTGTTCCACCACAAGGTATGTTCGTCTACCACACTCATTTGCACATAGGCATTTTCACTGGAACTTGAGAGCATACAAATACTGAAGCTATGCTTGCAAAGTCCCAGGAGGAATGAACTACATATTCATATCCCTACGTCACAATTCTGAAGCTAGAGAAACAAAAAAAAATATAGTTGTTATTCTAATGGTATGACTTGATCCTTTTTACGAGAGATAAGGAATGTAATAAACTGGTTTCCCTGTTGTATTTTATATCCTCACATTTAGCCTACTACAGAAAGCCAACAATTCAGTAACAATTAGTGGTTAAAACACAGATTACATCAGTCAAAACCATAAAAATAAGATAGCAGCTAGGGTTCTTTAAATCCAAGACAGATACCTCTCTATCCTCAATAGCATTCTGGGACAGTATGACTGAGGTGTCTAGTCTGCTACTAGAGAAAAGGATATTAAAACTGAACTTTAAAAAAAGGCTTTAAAAATAGCAGTTCAGAAAAGCTCTTTTCTACCTACACACTAAAGAATGCAGATGTCATTGAACTGAAATCAGGTCAAAGGCTTTAGCTTTGCTGGTTCATTTCCACATCACCAACAAAACTGATTACCCCAGAAAAGACTACTTCCACAGAAAACCAAGTCATAAAAATGCCCAAGGCCCACAGACCAAATCATTTGGTGTGGTACTGTGTGAGACAGACATTACAAGTAAAACAAGCCTCAGTTTAAAAGTTTGTACTGCAGATGTTTCCATATCAAGTTTCAAAGAGAAATAAAACAACCCCAGTGGGCATAGCACAGGTACGAGTGAAAGAATCTACTTTCCATTACTTCATATACAGTGAATTACAAATATCCCATGCTATGTCTAGACTAGTAATTTTTTGCCATAATTGAGGTGAATTACTGTTAAAAAGTTGTTGCCAAAGTCCTCACCTTTACTGAGAATCTGTACAGGGTTTATTTCAAAGTTCATCACTATCTGGGGGTGAACAACACATCAGAAAACGAACATTTGACAAAACCTACTTTATGTTCTGATTATGCTAGTGGAAGAAAGAAATCAAAGTGACAAGTGCACTCTGCGCATCGATTTTGCTTTCCAAGATAATTCTGACACCTGTGTGACACACAAACCTGGCCCCAACATGCTCGTAATTTAGAGAAATCACATGCTTCCTGAAGTTGTGGTGCTGAAGTGATGGAACATTTTTTTTGTCGTTTAGATTGGTTTTGAGAAAGGTAAAACAGCTTCTGTAGCTGAAAACATAAAATAAATTCATAGCAAATTATTAAGTTGCCTTTCTAGAAAGCTCTCCTGACAGGAAGATGAATGAGACCAGCAAAGCAGTAGAAGACTCTATACTCTGAAGACTTAAAACTATTTTCAGAACACTAGCATATAGAACAAGAAATACTACCTTCCCAAGAGAGAGATTGTCTAGAAAAATGTTATCAATATACATGTAATTATCATATGTAGATTACAGAAAACAAGATTAAGCTATATATTTTATGGCCACAGCAATAATATGTAAGACGGTTTTTGAAGTGATTTGTATACAACATGTCAAATTACTCATTATAATAAGCATAAGAAGTCCAAGAATAATGTTCTCAAGTGTACAAAGTGACATTAAAGAAGACGTGAATATTAGTGCTTTCAGCACTAACCACAACAAAATGCAAATACACATATATTCTAAATATTCTGTTTTTCACGACAGAGAAGCCACAAACTTTTTTTTTTAAATTTCCACACTCTGAGTTGATTCTGTGTGTTCTAAATATAGTTCAAACAGAAGAATCAGCAGTAAAACACCATTAAGACTACCCTGATTATTTGACCAATAAACAACGAAACCAAGCAACAAGCTTCCCAAGAGGATTGCTGCCAAGTTTGCACTGAGAAAAGAATTTCCACTCTGCAGATGGAATTGCTCTCTTGTTCACATACACATGATACTTCTCTTTATGTTTCTCTTTCAAACTAAAAGCAACAGAAAAGAACAGAGTATTCCATATAATTATGTATGTATGTTATGTATAGAATGGTTATTGTATACTTGTTAACATAATACTTAATCTATAAGCATATTTATTTCTCCTCCCAAAACTTCATTCACAATACAAAGTTCTCTTTTTCCTGGAGAACATCAGTTTATACCTCTATCTAAATTTAAGTAGCTATATCACAGTAAAATCCTCCTATACCTCTCAATATGTTCATTATAGTACACGGACTATAATAATTGACTAGATAACTTTAATCTGTCATGTATCTTCTGCACACAGTTACTGAAACTACTCATTTTAGAGATAATTACTGCCCCGAGCTACTTATCCACCAAGTCAACATTATTTCCGACACTCTGAAATGATAGCATGTTAGTGACACAGTGAACTAATGAACAAAGAGAATGAGCAAAAGCATCTTGTTGCAGAGCTTCAGGACAACAGTTTCAGTGCACTGTAGGACGGCAGAAGCCCATTACAAATTACTCCTCAAACTTACTCAACTTAATGAACTACAAAAATCTGAAAGGTTATTTTCTTATCTCGCCCTATGTACATCATAGGGCTTCATATTAGGTAGGCCTTGTGGCAAAAAGTTATACTTAGTGGATTGATACTTCTAAACATAAATGTACTTTTGTCAGCTTTCTTTCCTTCTTTAAAAAAATTAAAAGAAAGATTGAAACAACAGAACTCTGTGAACCGGTATTGTTTGCATCAGACACTTCCAGTTTAGCTTGGAGAAAACTCCAGAAGCTAGTGAACTTCCTTTGTCCTAAATTATGTTCTAGTTGGACAAAGAGAAAGTGCCTTGCAAAATTCTTTTTATGATTTGCAATAGTCAAATTTGGGCAAAACCACAGAATAAACATTAGTGTTTAAGATGAGACACAAAAATAATTATATCTCACTGTACACTGAAGAACAACGGGGTGGAAGAATAAAAGGGGGAGGGGGGAGGGGAGGAATGGCAAAACAAAATCCTATCCTACCTCTCCAGCTCCCCATTCCCAATGCACAAAACCCCAGGTATTCGTGTCATAGGAAACTGCACAGAAACACTGCTCTCCCTCTCCCTTTCTATTCCAACTCAGAGTAGACAAGCAGAACTTGAAGATTCATGTTATATTAATTCCTATAACGAAGTCAAGAACCTCAATAAAATAACATCTGTGAGCACAGTTCCATGGAAAAACAACCTCGCTCCCTGGAGTGACACTCTTATTTTAAAGTATTAGTACAGATTTGCATGTTGTGCGGACTTCGGCAGACCACAGCTTTCTATATGTAGGTTAATTTTTTTGCTTTTAATACATATGGTAGTAAACAAGAAAATCCAAAATAGAGTGTTGGCATTTTTATGATGTTTAGTGTATAAAAAGCCAGATCAAAGAAAAATCTTCGTGTCATTTATCTTTCCATTTCCGTTCAGTTACATTGCATTTTATACAGGTGGCAGATGTTTTTCCCATGAAGCTTCTCCATCTTTCCTAGGAATAAGACTGTATCATCCAATTAGTGCTAAGTTTTTCATTACACAGAATGCAAATTAATTCTGCATCTCTGATCTCTTAACATAAGGATACTCTACTATGAAAATATTTTACACTCTTACATCACCTAGTCTTCTGCAACTGAAAACTGAATATCATTATAGCATCTCCCATTCCTGTGAATGCCTTTCCCCGGATAATGAAACATATGAATGCACTGGCCAAAAATTAAACCTATACAGTCTATACAACACCTGTCTCAGACATGTTGCCAGCATGCAAATAAAAGAAATTGATAAACAACCAGAGGAAGAATTTTAAAAAAGAAAATCGAGGTAATCTGACACTTTGATAGCAATTCTATGTAATTTTTTTTCAGTCTTGCCTTTGAACCTTTGAGAAAACATGAGCAGAAATGCAGGTGTTTTTCTAGTCCAGGAAGGTATTCAGATAAACTAGCAAATGTCATACCCTGGAGAGTAAAAGAAGACAAATAACCTAACAAATTGCAAGTGAAAACTATTCATCTTATAAAAGGAGTGCTCTGAAAAACACAGAATCTCACAAATGTATCTACCAAAAGGTGAAGCTAGGATCAGATTCAAGTAAAAATAAAATCTAGTTACTATTTAAACTTTTAAACACTTGGAATGACCAATACTGAAAGCCTAGTAAATAAGAGAGTTGTTGGATTCCCTGGCAGGAATGCTTCTCGGCATAGACAACCAAAATCCAGACCACAGCTTCTCCCATCTAATTTTGTAACACCTCTGGAGGCTTCCACTAGCATGGGAAAGCACAGGTTCCACCCATTACCAGGTCGTTCATTCCTGCCTGCAAAGTTCTGAAAGTGGGCAGTGTCTGTGTACGTCTTGAGGAACCCTGCAGCTTCTCACCTCCACTTCTGTGCTTCTGTGTAAGGCTGTCAGAGCTTCAGAAGTTACAGTATCCCACAGTCAGATTTGACGCACTAGTCCTCAGACAGCTCCCAAGCTGAAGACAGAAACAGTTCAAAGAGGCACAAGGAAGTCTGTCTGTATGCACAGACCTTGAACAGCTGTCAGCTGTAACCACAACATGCTGGAAGTGAGACCTCCAACTTTATTCCTGAGGACATGGTTCTTGACACTGAATTAAAAAAATTACGATTATTTTTCCAGTCTCTGAATTGTAGAAAGCATATGTCAAACCAATTTTTTGTTTTGATGTATCAAAAGGTGCTTTTGAAAGTACCTTAAAATATGCAAAACTGTTACATAATTCAACAGCTATCCCTCTGCTAAAACGAAACGTAAAGTATTTCTACTGTCACCACATATGCTGTTATCTCCATTCTGTTACATCTTCACCTTGCCCCACAGATAATATTATACTTGTACAGTAATTCATGCCACAGCCACTGCAGTAATAAAGCCCTTCCCTGCTGTTTCAGAACTGTCAGGCAGTTCAGACATCCCTGCTGCTCTCAAGCAGACTTTTACTCTGAAAGACAATACCCTCAGTCCTGAGAGTCACAGAACATGTAAGGAAGCCCTCCGGTGACTTTATGAAGTATTTGCATACAACCAAGTGTCTGTGCTAACTGAAAATAAATGGTGTTACTAGTAAGTCACCACAAAACCAAATATATATGACTAATGACAAATTAATGGAGGATAGAAAACTCTGACCTTGTGAGACCACACCTAGAATACTGCACCCAGGTCCGCAGTCTTCAGCACAAGAAAGATATGGACCTCTTAGGGCAGGTCCAGAGGAGGGCCATAAAGATGACCTGAAGGCTGGAGCACCTGTCTTGTAAAGACAGGCTGAGAGAGGTGGGCTTGTTCAGCATGGAAAAAGCTCCAAGGAGACCTCATTAAAGCCTTCTAGTACTTTAAGGGGGCTTACAAAAAGGAGGGAGAGCAAGTTTTACATGGACAGACAGTGATAGGACAACTGGAAATGTTTTGGGACTACAAGAGGAGGAGTTTAGGTGATAGGAAGAAGTTCTATACTCAGAGAGTAGTGAGACAGCGGGACAGGTTGCCCAGAGAAGCTGTGGATGCCCAATCCCTGAAGTATTCAAGGCCAGGTTAGATGGGGCCCTGAGCAACCTTGTCTAGTGAAAGGTGTCCCTGACCATGGTGGCAGGACTGAAACTGGATAATCTTTCAGGTTCCTTCCAACCCAAGCCATTCTATGATCCTATGAAAGCCTCTCTTCAGGAATGCGAGTACCAAAAGCACATACAGCTGCAATTATGGATACCACAACAACTAGCCTAATTGGAAAGAATCAGTCCTCGAAGTTGCCAACACTTTAAAATGAAAATCACTGGGGTTGTGGAAAAGCCGGTCCATCCTCTTAACTCTGTATGACTCAGAGACAAATCCGTGGTTTTCTTTAAATAGGGAAAAAACTGAGTTTTCTCTGTGACAATGTATCTACTTATCACCTGACCATCACTAAGATCAACACAGAAAATACAGTACAGTACTGTGAAGGATGACTACCAGCATAGTCCATCTACCCCTAAAAGCAGTGCACAGGCTCTGTGCCCATGTGAGAGCAGTAGCTGTCGCTATTAAAATACACTTCTAGCATCCCTCAGCACACTACAAAGAGGTTTAAATATCAGCTTAACACACTATGGTAAGAAAAGAGATTCCCTTTGCACCCCTAGCAACCATTGTGTCATGACAGATCATATGTATCTGAAATACTGCTTTAATGTTACTCTAGAAACAGATGCAAACATTAAAAAATTCAACCTGAGAATGCTAGTATAAATTTTTCAAAATAACCACATGGAAGCAAACCCGAACCAAATCAGCTTACAAGTGGAATGACTGAATTTTGTTGCCTCAGACACCAGAATCAGCCCTGCTCACTCCCAGTCAGTGAATCTTACCAATACTTAATGAGAAACCTTCAAATCTTGAAATTTTCTAGAAGAATTGAACAAGTTTCTTTAGACTTAGACAATGCTATACAAGCAAATTCCTGGGGAAAAGCATAATATCTGGACTTGCTAGAATAATTACTTCAAATATGTTCAATTTCCTCTTACTTGCTCTAAATAACATGCAGGGCACACAAAGATCATCATCACGAGCTGCAATGGTAACTGCTTGCATATAAGAGCTCAAGCCACAAGACCTTACTTTCTCCTCCAGTTCTCTTCCCTTTTACATGGGCCTGAGGCAAATCACTCAGGTCAGTTTCTCCCTTAATACATAAGCGTGGTGGTTTGCAAAGATTTCCTGAAATTTTTACCTGTCGAGACCTGGGCAGCCTCCCTGGTACCTGACAAGGACCAATCAGGGTCGGATTTTTGATAACACACATTGTTACACCAATGAGAAAGTTTACGAATCTTTGTGAAACACACACGTATAGACAAAAAACCCCGAGAAAGCTCTCTTTCCCTTCCGGCCTCTCAGAATGTAACACTGGCCCAGGCGCCCTCCGCACCGCCTGGGATGGGCTGGGCTGGCTCTGACGCAGGGCTCGAGAAGCCCACCAGGCCCCATTTTCAACTACGGCTCCAATAGAAAGGGGAAAGGGAGACCTGTTGCTGAGGTCGTAGCCTCCACCCGCCCCCCCCCCCCGGCTCGGCCAGGGAGCCT